>JBBPRT010000248.1:0-15701 GCA_038093175.1 Boletus hoseneyae
GGGGGAACGTACAAACCAATCGCGCGTGCATAGTTGACGATACCGTCGTCCGTCAGCACTCCCGGCGAGCTCTCGCCCGAAATAATGACCTGTCAATGATCTCTTCAACCATTTACGTGAGGCTAGAATGAACAGACGGACGTTGAGGGGTTCACCGTACCCGTCTTGGGCATTTTCGAGCATCGAACCGCCCCCGAGGACGGGGTTGTAGTAGGGAACGCTCTTGGTGCCGCCAGTACCAAGGGAAAAGAGGGATGCGAGCGGACTCGTCAGGGCCAGAATCGTCTCCAAAAGGTGCATCTCGACTTGCGTGTTGAGGGGCGGGGGCGGAGAGGCGAGGGGAGTGGGGAGCGAGGTTCGGTTCGGTGAGAACCGTAGGCTTCACGACGGCGTAGTATATATATAATATGGGCATGTAAGTATCGTGTGGAACGAACGTGCTTACTGCGTGCTCCAGCACGGCGCTTCAAGCACGGAGACATGTAGTCCTTCAAATGGATCGTTCGGGACCACGAGCGAGGTGTACCTTGACCGACCCTACGATCAGTGTCGTCGCACGCCAAGAGAGATTGGCCATGCGACATGTACGCGAGAGGTGGAGATAGACTTCATCATGATCGCGCCAACGTTAACGGCGAGCCGTGGTGTGGAACTGAGCACAGATGCCTCGATGGTGCCGACGGGTTTAGATCGCATTGATTGGTACCAGCTGAAAGAACGCTGGTAGTATATGTACTCACTGAACCAAATATATCATCTGCGTCGTTGATGGAGTGCGTAGGGTCGCACGCGTGTCACATCGCAGAGCACATGTACACGCCCAGTGGCGCACTCGTACAAGCTGCTGGCAGCGAAATTTTAAAGCCACACATATCGGAACGACGTGTTTCAACCAGGAAGCTCAGCGTAGGCCAATACCCACCATCAATCCACAATTTTTGTGGTGTGAGAAGGATGAAAAAAAAATTACATTACATACGGGTGGTTGCACAATGGAGTATGAACCTGAGTGAAGTCACAAACCCGGAAGAGGGTACGGATTTTTCATGAGCCGCTGGAACTTTGGATCCCGAAGACCCTGTACCGCTCTCGAAAGAAAGCCATGTATGTTCCCTTTGACCGCGGCCTCGTGAAGCGCCAACGGGTCCCCACCATGGCCCTCAAAAAACGCCTTGTACACCCTCTTCAACTGCCGCCTCTCAGCATCATTCCTACAATTCATGAACCCATAATCCACAAAGATCGAGGGATGCATGTCACCAGACTCTTTGGCAAGGTCATCTTGTAATAGGATAAACTGTTTAAGCAGCCACACCGACTTCCGGCCTTCAGCTCCTCGCAGGAGGTCGCAAAAGTGCTCCCGATTGTTCATGCGAAGCCCCTTGGCATGGAAGAGATCAGGCAATTTCTGCGCACGATACGCGTCGCAAAACTCTTGAAAGGTACATCTGGCCATCAATAACTGGTACCGACCGCCCAGATCCGTTTCCTCCTCTTGCGACGTACAGGACGCGAATCCGAAATCGAGCCAGAGGTCATCGCGTGGTCCGGGGTGGATGCGGGACAAGATAAGTGCGTACAGCGCAAAGCAGATTTGCTCGTCGGCGGGTTTGCTTGCAACGGCAGCCCTGACGCCTTCCGGACAGTCATTTTCACTCCATCCGATGAATCTCCAAGCGTGCAGCATCATCATGTCGCCCTGTTTGTGCCACGCCTCTGTAGAGAGTGGTTGACCTGCTTGTGCAATGACGTGCTGGTTCCGCAAGAACCAGTGAAAGAAGCCACCTCTTGAATGTTCTGGGAGTTTATCGAACGCAGATTTTATTTCGTCCACCAATACCCCACGAACGCGCCAATCGTGGATCGTCTTGGGTAGAATTTTCAAAGTTTCAATGAGGCCTGTTAGAGAGTGTATGTGCACGTTGAGAAAGCTCCCATCGACGAAGTAACATACCCATATACAAGCCGAACAAACAAAATTTATCTTGAATGGTAACCACACGATTGAACCCATAATCCTCACAGGTCTGCGAGTGCTCCGGAAGTGATTTCTTGTGCACTGCGAATGCTAGATGGTCTGCAGTATTGATCGGCCGGTGGGGTTTGCAGTCAAATATGTGTGCAACCCAGTCGTGCTTTTGGCATGCGGTTGAACAATAGTAAACCTTTTGGCAGCCAGAGCAGCGCTTGAGATTGTCCTCCTTGTAGTCCTCCGAGTCACCATGACACTGGTGACATGTTCGGGCCATGGCAAAGGCAGGGAGGAGGTCTGGCAGCGGGCCTAAAGCGCCGACATACTCACTCTTATCATGCTTGATGCGATCACTGAGGTCGATAACCAATCTCGGATTTTTCCGATTCCACCATGACCTCCGCTGGCATTGGAGCGCATGTTTCGCTGCTACTGCCACTACGGCAGCTTGGCTGCAACATAAAAACAGCCGTTCTGTCGTTAGTATCAGTAGAATCCTAGGTAAGCGATCCCCCCCCTGTTCCCTACAACGTAGCACTAAAATTCTGCGAGTCGAGATACTGTCACTGCAGACACTACGTTGCCAGACTTTTGCAAGTATTGTCGCCCCGCTCACGCTTGACACCTCCTTCTACGACTTGTACATAGTTCCCTGCTCGGAGCGCGCTTCTTACTTACACGAGAAATCTAATCTTCTGGCGGTTCCTCACAAGCAGCTCGTGCAAAAATTCAAGCTGCCGTCGAAGAGTCACCCGTCGTTCCATTCATGAAGGGTGCGGCCTTTCTCGTGCCGCCGTCCAAGTCCCAGACAATACATGACGTCCCTGCAGAGAAACTGAGCACTGTTGACATTCCCGAGAACCCGGGCATCGAGTCGTTCTCGTGCGCACATTTGAATTTGATGTAGCAGAACATATTTGTTGGTGGGTGTGATATCCTCCTCGCAAGTGCATTCTTCTCAAACACCTTTATATCCAAAAACGAGTCGGGTTTTACTGATGACATCAATCTAGGGAGCTGGAATCGTTGCTCGCCAAAACATGACATCATCCCCAAGATTCCTGCCGAGTCCTCGTCAGAACAATCCTGGTGCATAGTGGACTGCGTTCTACCACGGATGCCGACGGCAGGTTCTTGCAATCAGAGCTGGTAGGACTGGCCATCAATTCGGATTTTTCCTTCCTTCCTCCCGCCATGCGCATGTCGTGGTCGATGTCTACTGAGGTGAAAGTATTTCAACAGTCTGGCTCTGGAACTGACGAAGAGCAGGTGTCTCGTGGTTGTGACCAATACTTTGTTCTTGGCTGCATCGCTGTTCTTGGTGGGTAAAGTAAACTATCCGCATCCATCGATATTCCACCGCCAACACTAGCCCAGCTCTTGACGTGTATCTCCCCTTCCCTTGGCAGTAAGCTCTGCGCACGTTCTCTACACTGCAAGCCGAGAGTCGCAATATAGGACATGGCCTCAGATACATTCGACCCTTGATTTAGAAGGCGGTAGTCCACTCATGCATGGACATGAAAGACTCCCGGTCTTTCGGGGGGAAAGGTAAGGTCAACCATCGATCCCGACTGCTTCAAGGCATTCTTTTAGGAGCACATTGGTCGAGGATACATTTGAGTGATTCATCGGAGACACCGGCTCGTTCGAACTGTCGAGACTTTGCTATGAGGGCGTATGCCTGGCCTCATACACAGAGCCTACGAAGCAGGCGCGAGGGCCACAATAAGGGCCACAAATGCCAAAATCGGGACAACTCACGAAAAACAAGTACCATTTCCCGAGTCGTTCATAGCATTGAGCGCGTGTTAAACAACTCGTTAGACATGACACCACCGTCACGGCTTAATGCTTCCCTTTTTGCCACCCCCCAGGGTTTTCCACCACCTCTCCCCAGCCTTGTCAGTATTCTTCCCGCCTTTGGCACCATTCCAAATAGTGTTAACCTCGCCTTTCCTCCGAACTTCCTTTATATCCCCGGCCCTCCTAGTGACAGTGGATATCCCCGATGAGATCCTTTGTCGTTGCGCCGAGTCTGGCGGGGGTTGCGTTTGTTTCCGACGTTGAGGTAAGGACCGGGTACGTGGCGCACTCGACGGAGACGGCGAATGTGTTCGTGCCCGCGATGACGAACTGGACGCTTCAGCCACCCCATCTGCATCGTCATCATCGACCTCGGAGGAGTCCGAAAGTTTCCGTTTCCGGCCCCGCGCAGGGGAAGAAGCCAAGGGCGGTGACTGTTGGGTGAGTGCGGTGGCTTTACTCACAGGATTCCCGTCAACCTTGTTTCTCGATCGCGATTGAGCAACTTTGTGGATTGGTCTGAAACCGCTTTCCCATCGCTTTTTGTACAATCGGAAAACTGCCATCGTAGCACGTGCGTCCGTCACCTGTTCGTTTGATGTGTGACATGCGACGACACCATGCAGAGGAAAGGGTTGCCTACGCTATTATGTTCACTACCCTGGATGACGATGCCAAGTTCTTGTTTTACGAGGACGCGCAGCGCGGGACGACGGGATTTGACGACACGGTGTTTATACGCTAATGATTGGGTGTCGCGAATCTGTGGGGACGGATGGGAAAGCAACAGTGCCTGTATGCACATGAGATCGCACGAGATGTACTTTGTATACGTGATGTCCATACCTTGAGATCGTTGTATATCGCATGGCCAACGAGTATTCGGTCTTTGATCAGGTCTGCCACTGTCTTCTGAACCTCTTTGAACGGTTTGGCTGTAGAAGGCACCGTCAGTCATACTCGGCAGTGCTTTCCTCCGCGACACGCACCTGAGCCGCCTAGATCGGTGCTTCGGACACCACTCCACTGGGTTCGATAGTCGACGACTCTTTCGCGTTGCCTGACAAAGACGTCGAGGATGATGGCGCCTGTGTAGTTGACGATGCTGACGCGTGCTAAGGAGGACTCGCTCCCATCGATGCCGACGCCAACCATCTCACAGTCGAGCGCGAGATAGTTTCCAGGACTGCGCAAGGACGATGAGACGACAGAATGCAAACGAGCGCATGGCACTCACGCAGTCTGGGAAGCGTTGTACTCCAGTTTTCCGAGCACCATTTTGCGTAGCGTGGCGACGGACTCGCCGTTCTTTACTTCGGTGGTGTCAAGATCGACGTGTTCGTTGGTGAGGTCCGAGTCGTGTCGTTTCGATGGTTTCGAGCAAGTATCGCGAGCAGACGCCTCATCGCCATCGACCTTGCGCCGTTTGCGATGGCGAGGGAGGTTCTGAGTCGATAAATGAATCACGAGCGCGTCGACGTTCCACGACACTCACTTTTTGCAGCGCAAACCAGTTTGAGGACGGGCCACTGAGGGAGTTTGTGAGGTGGAATAAAACAAAAAGGACAAAGGACGTCGTTACCTTGCCATTCGCGTCAAAGAGGTAAATCCGATTTCCGACTGTCCTTCCGATAACGATTCTTACAACTGGCCATCTTCACTTTTACCTCGACCGCTTTGTGAACACAAAATGCCCAAAAGACCAAAGTCTGGGCCTCCATATACGGATGAACCCGGGGGGGTCTACGTGGTGGTCACACACCCCTGGGGAATGAACCGAAACTCACGCATGCGACCTCAGCGCGACTTTGATAACATCGCGGCATGGGCGCAGCTTGTCCTTCAACGAAGTGGACTAGGTGGAGGTCGTCTTGCAACGATTGAATGCATCTACAGCATGGGTACGGTAAGTGCCACCGTGCAGGTCTCGAGGTGAATGGTATTTGTGTGTAAGGCGACTGACATGCTGCGTAAACTATCCTTTCGTCGGACTTGGTTTGTTGATAGCGTGATGAAATAATCATCCAATTCGAAGAGAACACCAATATAATTCCACTCCTCGGTGAACATCGTTGGTCAAACATCGCAAGAGACTGGAAAGGACCACCCAACGACCCCCGTTCGACATGTGTATTCCTCTACAACTGGAGAAACAATGGAGACCCCGCAAACCGTAAGTGACCCGGATATGTTCGCTGTAATGTGCTTGCGCTTCCCTCAAGGGTGGCTTCAAACCGGTAAGTACTGTATACTAACCTAGCCCTTTTTCAGATAACTGGAGCGAGAACTTCCCAAACGGCACTCCCCTCGACAAAGTACCGGCTAAATCTCCGTACCCGATGCCTTCCTGGACCGCCCCTCCGAACTCGCTCACCAACTTTGTCCAACCCATCCCACGCCCGCACACTCCGCCTCCAGCTCCCGACCGTGTGGACATTCCGGACCAGGAAGAGCAAACGACATCACCACTGCCTCCAACGACACTAGCATCACCAGAACAGGAGGATCAGCCAGAGTCTGGGGAACGCCATACGGCGCAGGATTCTGAGGTAAACAACTTCTTTCACCGCTGGAGCATTTCATGATATCATTTAAAATACCAGTCCACCGGCCTTTTCAGGCCGTATGAGCCGCCGTTACAATGCCTACGATTCCCCAATCCGCACCAAGCTAAAAGTAACAAAGCATGCTCGCCCGGTCCATCATCTCCACCCCCCAAATTCATGAAGAAGTTGGACCCATACGAGCTAGGTAAGTTTTACATCTCTGCGTTTCCGCAGTGTTTGATCTGAGTCTCGCTTACGTAGAGGAGGATGCCTTCAATATACTCCGCGCACCCGACCCCATTCAAGAAGATGTAAAAGATGTAAAAAACGAGGCGCTCAGACCTGCTTTCTCTTTGTCTGTCAAAGCGGAGCCTCGTGATATAAAACTGGAAGATGGCGAAGCTCAGGATGGTATTACATCCAGACCAAGTCTTCGTACGTTATTTCCTGGGCCAACATGCTCCTTTTGTTTTGTCCTTTTGCCGCTCTCACTTACTGATCGGGGGTATTTATAGCATCTGAGAACTTACCTCCAGCAAGTTTGGAATATCAACCCTCGGCAGAACTCGAAGCATATATCAATGCGCATCTTCAGAGCATGGCTACTACAGCGTCGTCGGCATCGGCATCGGGCAGTGGTACCCGGCCGACCCCTAGCACACGAGGTATGTTCCACTCTCCGAGATGTGTACATGTTCAGGCGTGATAAGCCAGCACCGCCAATAGTCACTGTGAAAAGGGAGTATGAAGAAGATACGTCCACGTCCTTAGGTACTTACACATCTATTTTCCTTCTTCGCTCCCTGTGTTTCGTCCTGACTGCCCTTACTGACCGAGGACATCTCTAGCATCCCAACCTGTACCCCCTGCAAGCATCGGATATCAACCCTCAGCAGAACTGGAAGCGTACATCGGTGCACATCTTCGGGGTAGTGGTGCCCGACCGACCCCCAACACACGAGGTACGTCTCTGTCCGAAAAGTGGACATGCTCCTGATAAACCGGCGTCGTCGATAGTCACCGTCAAAAGGGAATATGAAGATGACATGAGCGCATCTTTGGGTACGTCTTGTCGAATTCTGTCCTGCCCATCTGATCATCCGGGACATCTTGCATGCACTCGAGCAGGAGAAAGCAAAAGAATCAAGATTGAGCAACTGTAGAGATGTATTACTTCTCCATTCCCCTCTCAAGTGGGTTTGTATCATCTATCACGCGCAGCCCAAGCGCTATTGTTACAGATGTGATGTTGTATTTCCACCCGACCCATCACGATATGAACATTGACGACAGTACTTTGTATGGCTTAGCATGGGCTCAATGATAACAAACGGGTTTTATCTTGACACAAACTCGCCATTGCTGAGCGGATGTTGATCAAGCGGACAAAAGGGACAAAAGGGATCGCGCATCACTTTCATCAAAACTCGATATGCGACGTGGCGTACATGGGGGGCCTCAACACACGCTGGAATGATTTACAGGTTGGTGAGAGTACAAACGAGAGGAGCAAAAGAGCACACAAGGGAACGCGACCTGCTATGGGCGAACGAAATAGGGAAGCACCATCGCCAACAGACCTCCAATCAACGGTGCTTTGAGAACGAATCCAACCCAAATTTGGATCACACCCATCCCCGCTGCCTGGAGCAAAGAAAACCACCCCCCGGCAGCCCCTGTTCCACCCCGGGAATAACTCTGTAACCAAGCAGCAACGGACCCTACGGTACCATATTGAGCACACGATGCATGAGTGTAGATTATAAGGGTGCGCCACACCTCTCCCGGGACCTGCAGGTCCTAAGCCAAAGAAGCTCAGCGAGAGCCGAAGTATCCACAATTCCGGAATGAACCAGGAGAGGAGGTTGAGTATGAGAGATGGGATGAGTTGTCGCGGATTCTGCCCGTTGGTGTCGCCTGTGCTGGTGGGTGAGCTGATTTGATCTATGCACGGGGTAGAATCGACAAACGGAGTCTGGCGAGGCTCACGGTAACCCAGATGCTGCCGATGAAAGCGATGGCTCTTTGGACGAAGTTGTTCATCGCAGATGCAACGACGGTAAAGTTAGAAGTAGGAGAGGGGGAGGAGGAGCAAGACACGATGGTTGCACGCTGGCAAGATACGCCTGTCTGCCGTAAAGCCTCATGTCTGCTGTTCTTCGTGAGAACTATACAGCAATCTTACCTACCAATTTCAGGTCGTGAAGATCACCATGATTGCCGTGTCAGATACCAATCCGCCTTCAAGTTGAGATCTGTTTGTCCCTACAGAAAACCGAGTGTCATCAAATGTTCCGAACAGTGACGTACCTTTGGGCGCCGGATCTCCGGATTTCGGGACATAGAATGAAGGGTTTATAGATTGAAAATCATTGGATATGCAAGACCAACTCGACACTCGGAATTGAGTCTACAAATTTGTATTAGCTTAGCATGGGCTCAATGATAACGAACGGGTTTCTCTTGACGCAAATGCGTACGAAAAACTTGGATGCGAAGGCTGGTCTAACGGTTGTGATACCATCTTTGCCATCATTTGGGCTTGATCCGACGGGGAATTTTGCTCTCCAAAAAAACGGTTACATAATTCTAAACCCCGCCCGAATGTTCTCCACCACCATGACTGCCATTCGACTGCGGTATCTTCTTATCAACCACCAGAAAAATGCTATCGGATACCCTTCCAGAGTCGACGTGCCTCCCGATGTTGATGTCGAGGTCTTGTTGGAGAAAATTAAAGAAAGGCGATCGCAACTTGCCAACGTTGACATTGAATCACCAGAATCACCAATCGTCAAGATACTCGACTCCGAAAGAAATTTGAATGAGTTCCTCAGCGTTATCAGTCCACACCTTTCGCGTGATGAAGAGTTGGACTCCATGACCGAGTCCGAGGCGAGGCTGCTCTTCTATAACAATGCGATTTCGGACCTTGGAGACTGGCCAGAGGACAAGCTTCACATTATTGTTCAGCTGTCTGGTGCGTGCGCTCAACCGGGAAGCCCAGTCGACAGTTTTTGTCACCACGCAGATCCAGCGAGGGGATTCACCGTTGACTGGTGTGCAAGTTCCCGGCCAGTGCTACGTCATGAACAGTTCGTCATATGGAAGTGGATCGACTCATCTCTCTGGCGTCTTCATTCGCAATGAGTTTATCCAAGCGCTCGAGGACATTGTCGCATTTTACAAAGGCGAAAACTTTACTGACATCACAAAGGGGAACTATAACGAGGCGAATACAATCGTGGAGCGCAATGATGGTAACGAGTCTAGCGTGGTCCAGACTCAATTCCCAGTCGCCATCACCAACCCTTCTCTAGCCCCAGATTTCCCGCTCAAGGGGGAAAACAACGGGATTGTTATCACCAGTTCGCCTGGTATCGGTGAGCACAATCATATGGATTACATCGCGCCACTAAATCTATTCAGGCAAATCTTTGCTACCAGAATTCATCTTACACTTGCGTAGTCTTGCGGGGCTTCCCACCCTTTTTATTCTGGACAACAAACGTGTGGATTTGTTTTCCTCTGGCAGCGTCTCCATATTGGACTGGTCTGAAATCCGTGCATTCGAGCTGCCGCCATCCACCTAGGTTAACCGCGGCCCCCCTTTTCCGGTCAGTTGCCCGGCGCCGTGGATCGTGGTGTTTTCACACGAGGCGCTGCGTGGCCAATCCGTCAAAAGGAGATTTGTACGCCATGTACGGATTCTGAATCCCCCACTGTACCGTCTGCTCATCTTCTCGCTCGTATGCCTACCCGTTGACCGACTGCAAACCATTGACAATCTACCTTTCCGATGTGGTGTGCGCAGATGACACCGCCCTTTGGTGTTCAACACAGTAACTATCTCTTCCTTTTTGAAGCACTCTTCCGGAAACTGAGCCGTTGCGCTTGTAGACACTCGGCAAGCCATGGAAATACTGCCACAAACGACCGTTTTACAATATAACACGACATTAGAAACACGTGAATGGTATACATAATACGCGTTTTTTTGGGCATAAGCTGCTCACTCAGCCATGATCATCTCAACGATCAACTCCACTGAGTGCAGACCCACTGCCTGTATCGAGTTTACCACTTATGTATCAACTTTCAGAGCCTGCACCGCATCCTTGACTCTGACAGGCCGTATCCATGAATTGATGGTACACTATTAACGACGGGTTATAAGTAGTTTGGACCTACTCGAAAGCGAAACGAAAGCGAGGTAGCAAAACGATGGTCGTGATGACGAAAGCATTGACTCAACATTTACAGAATCTATAATTTTCATACCGCCCAACGGTTCCGAGGCGAATCTCAGACCGCAGACGTAAGTGGGACAGGTTTGCCCTCCGCATGCTCCTCTGACGACAGTTCGCTCATCTCCTGAATGGTGCTTTGTACTTGTACTCGAATGCCAGCCGAATTGACTTGCGACTCGGACGAATCAGCGGGCGACCACCCTATCGAATTGGACTTTTTGCAGGAATGAGTAAGGACCGACCGGGATAGGACGGTTGCTGAGCGACTCACCGTTCTTCCCCACTCGTGCGTAGTCACCAACTGTGTCTTGAGCGACTCGCGCGTAAGAAGTGTGTCCATGAGGGTCTTTCGATGAACGAAGGACGGGAATTAGCGGATGGTGCGCACTCCCTACGTCGATGGCACTTACATTTGTGTAGATACGGCCGAGAGGAACAGCAAACGTGCCATAGAGATTCAAGTCCGGGACAGCGACGAAAGTGACCAGAATACAAATGGAGAATATGCCAGCGAAGAGACCCGTCTGGATGGCCCCACGAATAAGTCGGTTGAGAATCGTATCCGTCTGGCGGAAGCCACCTCGCCAACGGTAGAAAATAATGATCAAAGTAACTGGAAATCGTGAATGGGTACCCTTGGGTTATGTAAATTGGATCGACGAGCATACCAGTGATGAACGTGTCCGCCACGACCTGCATGAATACCCAGGCAATTACGAAGGGCGTGGCGCGGGTTAACTCAGATAAACTAATGATAACGATCAGTTTATGACGAATCTCGTACGTGAAACATACTAGTTCATGACGGCCACCTCGATGCCGCAAGTTACACCTAGGACAAGCGAAGAAACCGCAAGCGCGATGACCACTCCGTACAGCAACTTGCTACTGGTCAAGGACCAGATCCTGGTGTCGCAATGGTTCAGTTTGAGATTACATTGGTATAGCATCATATACTTGCCTGAATCCTAGATATATCTGCGTCACAAAGGCAGCAAACGCAGTGCCAATTGGCGTAAACGCGTATGTCCATTCATTTACTTCGCGGAATATGAGGACCCGGACTGAAAAGACGACATGGTTACTCACTTCCAAGAGCTGTTGGATTATCATAGTTCGTCACGCTGCAAACGCGCTCAACACGAGTGACACGATGATGACCGACGAGGGTACGAACGTATAGTACCACGCTGAATATATGGACCTACGGAAATAACTGAGCCACTTGCAGAACTCAAGATCAGTGGTACTCACGCGATACTGTGGAATGTATCCAAGAGGAAGAGGAAGAGCACCATATACCTAAAATCATTCATCAAAACTGTGTACTTGTGGATCGGCTACCGACTGACTTTGTCGCTGGTCGATCATTGAATTCTGGAGCGGATATGAGCATTCTGGATGAGTGCTTATTTGGATGTGCTTACTCGTGCGGTGGTACGCTGCAAACTGGTAGGTGACAAGGCCATACAGGAAAGTGTTGACTTCATGGGACGGGTTAGTCACCAACGTCGATGGTAGAGTTACCACCACTCACAGAATATGCCCACTAGCCCTGTACCTGTCGTCGTTCCCTGTCAATAAGAATCATTCCTGGATTTGGTGACCTCGTTCTACGCACCAATTATTGTATCATACACGCCCATTCTGAATCCTGACCGATCTGATCGCTAAGTCCCGGTTCGAGAACCAGTAGTAGGTGATTGAAGGGACGGCAGCGGGGAGGGAGCCTGAGGGATACCATGGTTTGCACGCATCGACAAGATATATATTGGCAAGATACGCCGGACCCTGGAACCCTGTTCTAAGCAACTAATTGGTCCGCATGGGTGCAAAGTATATCCTACCCCCGCAGTGCACTTCATCAGCACAGAAAAAGTAGTAGTGCGACATGAGGCATACACGTGTTACATAACTACCTCCTTCTAATCATAGCTTCTTTGAATTGCTTATTTTCGCAGCCTACGGTAGAACATTCAGCAACACAAAATGGGTTAGCTTTCATCTGCTCATTAGGAATAGTGGAGAAGCCTCCGAAAAAAAATCATAGTATTGAACCTTACCCTCTGAGATAAGGCGGCGTCGCTCAGGGCGACCCTCATTCGATCTTTTTTTGTCTCCCCATCCATTCAGGATCAATCAATTGTGCCACATAAGCATTTCCTACTTGTGCGCTTTACCCACCAAATCTCTTCAATTGATTCTCAACTTGATCGAGTAGTATGGTTTTGTATTGCCTCGCTTTTGCAACTTGAAGGTTCTCACGTGCCCGCCGCCACTCATCGGGCCCGATATGATCGCTTGTCACCATATGATACACCCAAAACGTGTTGGATGCAGGATGGTCAGCGTAGGTCAATGAAGTCAAGCTCTTTCAGAGTCATGATCAACGAGGCTCCATGAACATCATCATCCATCATGTTGTTTCAATGTTATGGCGGCTACCATTTGTGAAGAACACAAAGTAAGCCGCCATATTAGTACATTTTTTGGCACTCACTGTTAGTGTTCCAAACATTCCAGGGCATAAGTGAGCTTGTTGGATCCAGGAGCAGCATGCTGCATTGGACAATTCATTAAAGACAAGGTATACACGATATGGCCTCGTCTACAGATTGGGCAAAGACCCTGACGGATCACGAATGACATTCTGTGGCGGGGGACAAGCTGGGTAAAATTTCACAGAATACGATCAGAGAGCAGAATACTATCATCTCATTTGACGACCCAAAGGCTGACATGTGATTCGGCACCTCCTGCATCATTGCCAGTGGGCATCAAAGTAGATCGGTGGCCGACGGTCAGCTGCCTCGAGATATCCGTGAAGGACGTGGTGTGCGTAGATGGGCTGCACAGTGTCTTCAAGTTCCTACAGGTATATAGGTCCGCACGATTACCATGGCCGCATCAATGAAGACTAACCTTTCCAGCGGAGGTTGACACCAATGACGTCTGAACAAGATTTGACTACTCGGCGAGGGCTATCAGTGCGTTCTTAGCGTTGACCTATCTTGTTGACCATGGTGGATCCTCGCGCATATTTTTTGGGCGACGTTCAAAATGACAATGCCGAAACGTCCGTGTGATTTTGGGTCTCAGAGAGTACTTGAGTCCTCGCTCTAGGCTACTGTCGGGAATTCCAGCTTCACTTGCTGCGTCGCTCACTCCTTATCTCTGGGAACCACAGTTCGCTTTGCCCGACAGTTCAAGTCCAGTTTCGGGCGAAAAAATCTTCGGTTTTTCCCAACTCTGCCTTTTCCCCACCACCGTACATTTGTACCTAAGTAACCACACAATCCATCCTCTCTTTCTCTCAGGTATACCGCACAGGTTGCCGAACCGTTGCATTGTGCGTTGTTCGTTTTGGGGGACATATTTTTTCAACTGACATTTTGATGGCGTTGGTGCCCGCGGCGACGTCTTCGTTTGCCTTCTTTTTGCTGGCAGCTCAGCCTGGCGCGCGCGTGTAGGCAATGGACGCGACAAAGATCGCACTTGGAACTACTCTTGGAGAGGTGAGGTTCAAGACGAGTCGCTCGTCTATCGTACGTCTCAGAGCACCAGTGGTGACATCGTGAACTATTTTGAATGATGCCCCATCGACAATGATACCAATGCAACTTGGACTCAAATGCGTGAACATCTCACTTACCGTGTTCAAGTTTCGCTTTCAGGCAATAAATCGTCAAAGGTAGGTATGCACCGTCACCATCATCGTTGTCTCATTTATCCGTCCTCAGAGACAACTGCACGACTCAGGACAGCTCTAGATGTGCTATCAGTGCTATGGGTCTCGTCCAAAGATGGCGTATCATTCACTGTTGGACGCGATTCCATCACATCTGGGCTGGAAGAGGTAAGTATGTGTTGACACGCGCGTTGGCACCTCGTTCGCTGCACCGTTCGTGGTTCGCGGTTCGCAATGTCCAACATTCCACGTCAATGAGGGGAGGGGAGATTCTGATCATGTTCTCGAATTCAAGTACCGTGTGGTAACGAAGTCTGGACATCCACGCTGGCTGCGAACAGATGCCAGTGGTAGCCCAGGATCCGGGCTATCGCTGCAGACCACTGAATCATCAGGCGAAGGCATCAAGGACAGGCAGAAATCTTTGCTCCATGAGCGACTGTAAGAGCAGCGGGAACGCACTGTCCTTCTTTGGGTAAGTGTGATGGACACGTCCTACCTGTTCGCATCCCATACAGCCAAAAATGCAATCCAATACCCAGTTTGCTCCCACCCAAATTATCATTGTCGAAAAAGACCCTTCCTCGACGTCGGCCCCGAAATTAATCAGGAAAGCTACATGTACGTCTTGCATTGCAGCCCAACTCATCCTTTCTCTTTGAGGACACGGAGTGCATCTCAAGTGGGGCTAGGCACCTGCACGTATTATTAATATGAATTACTGACGTTCTTCTCTATCCACTAGTTTTCTTTATTTGAAACTGAGTGCTTCGTCAAACTGATCCGACATAAGAGATCCCGGGTTGTCCTGCTTTTCAAAAAAAAACCCAATCGATGCTGATCCACCCGGTACGTCATATTATCTCCTTGACTAGGTCGTTTTCCGCACCTTGTTCGCCTCCATCGATGACATGATACGACGCCATTCTCCAGTTTCATCTGTCATTTCTGTGACATGGTCAGTATACCAGGTGTTCACGGCCATTCCAGCAGTCGGATCTCGCCTCTTTTCCACATAACCACCAGGGAATTCGCGGAAGAAAAAGAAGCACAGTAATAGAAAGCAGTTACACAATGAGCGGCAAGACAACGAAAGAGAGTATTAAAAAGTATCATGATGGATGTCCAGAGATTCCGTGAAACAAAAGATAACACAGTAGCAAGACAAAGCAAGACAGCAAAATACTAGGCACCGATATGTACATATAGAATGCGTTGATCAAACGGTACATCCACCGATCTCATCATCTTCCATAGTGCGTACGCTGCACGCGTATGATCCAACCGGCCTGACTCATCCACCATATGATTATAGAACACCGACGTGATCTTGTTCGTCTGAGCATCGTCCACCGCCCACATCGTCCCAATCACAGATCGAAATCCGGCAAACTGCATAGCCGACGCGAGATGGATCACCTCGTCTGGACTCTCTTCGT
>JBBPRT010000249.1:0-15682 GCA_038093175.1 Boletus hoseneyae
GTCTATACGTCCGATCGATTTGGCATGCTGGTGGAGACGTTTCGATGCAAGACGCAGCTGTGCACCTCGTCGCGATCAACGAATCTACGGTACGTTGAGGACTGTGAGATTTCGTCACGCCATCTCATCACGATCGATCGAGATTAGGGTTACATCGCGACATGTTCAACGCACGCTTTATGGTTGCATACCATCAATGCGCGGCCGATTGCGAGATTAGATCTCACCTCGAGCACGCCTCACACGCGACTACCCTATGTGACGTCCATTGCATTTCACGAGCGGGACTACTCTCACTTGGGCATCCTCGCAACGGGACACGCAGATGGATCGGTTGCGTTGTTTACTTGGAATGCCGAAGACACTCCCAAGGGAGCTCTGGCTCACTGGAGCTTCCTAAAGGTCCGCGACCTGGAAGCCGAGAAGAATACATCGGCGTCCATCTCGTCTCTCGACTTCATTGGGTGCGTCATGTTACTTCTTTTCTGACCCTTTTGTTGACTGAGGCGTGTTCCCTTGTCCCGCTTAGCGAGACACTATGGGTTGGGGATTCGTTGGGTTCTTCCTGAATGAAAAGAAACACGGTTTGCATAGATCGATGCAACCCAAGATTGTACATGACATGATATTGTGAGTTCCATTTTGATGTCATTGCTTTTATCATAGATGTTTGAGATGCCGCAAGGTGATTTCTATAGATTCATGATTTGCATGTACATGGTTGTTAGGAATTGGCCTGTATTATCCTCGAGCTGAAAGACTCGGAGATGATGTACAAGTTTCTTGTTCGTTTCACCTAATCGACCAATGCATCCGACCAAGGTAACACGCCAGGACACTCCAGAGTCGATCGGACACTAATCTGACAAAGAGCCTGAGAATGCTTGAGGGATTGGAGGGCAAATACCCTTCGAATGCAAGACGATCTCGTTTGAAAAAATCATCTCGTACAGAACACTCCACGTTGGATACTGGTGGCGGGTATCTTGAAGCCCGTTCAAGATATGGCCCGTCCTCACATGGCCTGGCGGCCGGGGCACACCTCTGGTCATGACGTGGTTTTCTCGAAACACAGTCGTTCTCGCTTCCATCGCGGAGGTTCGGTGCTTGTTCTCCCATTGTCTCAGGCTGATTCCGATCACTCAATCTCCACCAGAGGCTGGCAACCGTCTGAGTACTAAGGCCGTCAGTGTACACACGCCGGGGGAGTTGTCCTTGATACTTGCCTGCAACGTGTTCCTGTCAAGTTCCAGACTGCCCTTTTCCTCCCACAGAGTATGCAACCATTGACTCTATCGGCGAGAGGCTTTCAAAATTAATGATGATGTTGCCAGTGACACTGGTTTTTTTGATGCGGACACTCTTCGGCCGGAGATTGGTGTCACATGTCACTGACTTGTAGTACACCACCCATTCGCGGTCGGCGTAAACTTTATCTCATATCGTGATTCATTCCGAGTGAATGTATTGTGGAACTGGTCCGACGTCTCACTGGCAGCCAACTTGAAAACATTCCGGCAGTCACCCTGGCCATAGTCAAGCATAACCATGATAACACACTAGTAAGTACCGCCAGTGGTGGCTGTTGTTTGCTTGACAGTGATACATCATGTTGGTCGGGCCGAGTCGACTGAATTACTGTTGGCCGCCACGCTTCAATCATTTCCCACAAGAAGAAGCCTCGAAATGAGCGAAAGCTGATAGCGACTGAGTATCTTCCGTTTGACTACGTTCGCCGTGACCTCTGGTGTTCTACGATGCACCAAATACACAGTGGATTGTTGTTTATATGTTTGCCACTGGTCATGACGAGTGGCAGCATCATGCAGCAGGGTTTGTCTGAACCCCCACACGCTGCATCCATCTCCCGTGTTTTCCGGAATTCTTGGCATGCTTCCATATGACTATCAAGATGCTGGCCAGTGGTGCGGGCTGGACGCAATAACACCTCAGATTAGTCTCCGGTGTCTTACCTCCCTTCCGGTCTTGGCTTATATTTGCAGCTCCTTCTATCCTCCACTCGTCAAATACCACCCCATTCTTTGCGCGTTCCAGTGTATCTGGCAAATCAACTTCATGGCTTCCACACTGCAGTCGATTGTCACGTCAATTCGGGTTAACAACTCCATGTCTCGTATGCTCGTCGAACTCGGTGCTTGCCGTCTATCAATCTTATTCTTCTCCCTAGTTGCAATCCCCATTGCCGTCGGATACGATTACAGTGAGCAACGCATGTTATTTTGTGATCGACGAACCTGAATGTTACCAGTCCTGACATTCTCGGATGAGGTACGCCACGTTTTCGCAGGGCTACGCGGGCGTCTCGGTGGTTAATGATCTCCGCAGATAGAGTATATTTGGGTCCGTGCACACTTTTCTTAGACACTTCGTACGTTCTAATTGGCTGCAGAACAAGCCATGGACAATGGTGTCTACGTTGTTTGTTCTCGTATGTATCATGACGGCCTCCGCGACATTGTACTAGGGCTAATCTTTGTTAACTTCTAGGCCCGCTATTTTGGCCTATGTAATATTATGTATGTCTATGCTTTCTGCAGCAGATATCAATTGATGACGGCTCCATGCACTAGAACTAGTTGCCTATGTACGTTCAAAAAATGAATTCGGAGGTTGTTGAACTGATCTAGCATTACCCAAGTCGGGAGTTCTTTCATACCTGGCCCTGTAAAGGTAATTACTCGTATCACTGATGAAAATACTTGATATTCTAATGATTGTTAGACGTATGTGCTCATATTTGTCTTACACGGATGAATGATGGTTAATCATATTTAAACAGTTGTAAGCACATTTATCCGATGTTTCCAATGTCCATCCTGCTCAATTTCACTTTGCAGGCTTGATTCTTCGTATTTTTATCGGTTGGTCTAGCTTAATTTTTATGGGTGCTGCAGACTGTGAGATTTCATTTTACCTTGGTCGAGATAAACCTCATTGGTAGAGGCAGTAGCAATGATCCTCCGTGTCTGGGCATTGTACAATCGATCCATGTTCATCCTTGGCACTCTCCTCACATTGTATGGCATGGAAGTCATTTCAAATCTAGTTTTGAGTGTTTTGATCAGCACTCAGAATGAGATTGGAGGTATGTGAAACATGGCTTCATATCCTGCACACTATATAACAGAATACCTGCCGTTCTCGTTCTCCCATTCATATAGTGGATACTGCTCAAGTGTTTGATCTTTCGTTTTGCGTGGCCCAATATGGTCCCCTCATTGGCATATGGTCCTGGATTATTGATTCAACACAGATCGCTTTTGGTGCTGTAATGTGTCTGCTCACCATAATTCAATTCGTTAGGGAGGCACTTCAAATGTACAGAGCAACAAGACATTTCCACCTGAACCGTTACATGATGCTTCTCACGAAGGAAGGCACGGTTTATTTTCTTGTGTACGTCCATGTCGTCCTTCCTTCCGTCTCCTCTTCTACAACTGCGCTAACAATAACTCTTGATGAATAGCATCCTGTTCATGTCGCTCCTCGCCATACTTTACGACACAGGAGACATTCCAATGGACGGATGGTGGATATTACTGGCTGTCCCACAAGTGATACCTCCAATCACACTCGTTCCCCGATTCATTTTGAATCTGCGGAAACTTTATGCGTGCGATCTTCGAGGCAGACGTGAAAGCGACATCGACACTGCGTTTGGTTTGTCATCAGGGTCTGCTCATGGCGCTGCAGCGAGCGCAATCGTGTTTGCGGACAGTAGAGGAAACGAAGGGATAGAACAAGGAGAAGAAATACAGATGACAGAAAGGACTGGGGAAACTCGTGATGTCGAAAGTAGAAGTGCGTGATTACTCACTATTCGAAACAGTTGTACACGAGCACAAAAGACACTTGCGTGACAATAGCACGAAGGCCAAGTTCGTCTCGAAACGATCACAAGATCGAGAATAAATGATGCCCGTCTACTGCGCGTCTTTAACTTTGTCTGGGAGATTGTGCTCGCATCTCTTACAACCGGTCATTCCCTTCGGCTCATAGTGTCACTAGGATATCTCGAGCACCTCTTCACGTTGTCCTATCGCAATCTCGCTGTCTTGAGCATGTTGGGTATACTGATGCCCACGTTTTGTAGTTTCATCTCTTCCTCTACAACAGATCAACTATACTACGGAAGGTCGGCTGTAGTCCAAGATCATCAAGCGGCTGTTCGAGATGGGCGCTTCCACTCAGGATTACCCGCGTCGGGCCTCTCAACCTGCCGTCCGTGCGTTCCGGCACGTCATGTATTGTCCGAGATTTAACATTCTGTCTAGACATATTTATCGACGGTGTTCTCGGTGAAACGATTGACTGGGCCTATCCTAGCATCCACGAGAACTGCGTCGGAGAATTTACCTTGGGCGACGAAAGACGAGATAGGGCCTCTAGTTGGTGTGTTGTGTCAGTATATCATAATTCTTTCTATACCATGAGGTGAATGTCCCTTGTTGATACATGGGAGACCCACCGACATGTCCACAGCAGAGATAACATCGACCGAACCAGGAGTGACACGGATGGATGGATGCGGACACCAATCCGACAAAGAGAATGGGATTGAAGGGCAAATATCCTCCGAATGCAAGACAATCTCGTCTGAAAAATTCACATCGTACAGAACACTCCGCGTAGGCAACCGGCGGCGGTATTTTGAAGCCCGTTGATATGGACGTCTTCACATGGCCCGGCAGCCGGCACATCTCTGACTGTGATGTGGTTTTCTCGAAACACGGGGGTTCGTTTCGTCTTGGATTACTTCTTAGAAGTTTTAGTGCTTGTTCTCCCATTGTCTGATTCTGGTCACATCCGATGTCACTCAATCTCCACTGGCCACCGCCAAAGTACAATAAATGAAGCTTCGTCAGCAATACTGACACAAGTATACACAGAATTGTCATTGATACTTACCTGCAACGTTGTTCCTGTCAAGTTCCCGACCTTTGGCTCGTCATCGAAGCAGTGCTCTTTTTCTCTCACACAGCATGGCAGGTTTCTATCTCGATCCAAGCGACACAGACCTCAGGGACAATACATGTTCGGGATTACGCTGATGAGCTGTACCTTTGCGGGGAATGGAGGGTCCTCGGCAAGCCAAGAAAACGGTATGGATGGCGGTTGGATCGATTGTCCAGACGAACTTGCCGGTGATAACCTGAAAGCAACTGAGTCGTATATCATCAGACTGCCTCACAATGTTCCCTAAGATGCTATGGGGTACATACTCACCACCGTTCTGGGTGTTGTGTCTGGGTCAACGAAGCACGAAGACAGAATTCAGCTCCAAAACGTACATACATGTGGCAGGACCTTGTCAAGCGAGGAAATGCATAACCAATAGGATTCAAGCCGTTGTCGTTGGTTCGATCTTATCCGTTGTCCAAGGTGCCTTGATACTGATGAATGTGATGGTGTGATGTTGAAAATCCTTGCCAAGTCAGCTTGGAGTTGATCAGAATGCAGAAAAGAGGTCACATGTGTGATTACTTTCTTATCGACCTGACGACCGAAGTATCCGCTGTCAGCGGCAAGGATGTATATATTATTCGGCAAGCGGGGCCGGAGAGTAAAGCTTCTATCAAGAGGATTCACCCAGAACGAGCGATGGTGGTTCCTGGCGGCACTTACACTAATCGATCACCCACAGCCTTCCCATCGCACGGATTACCCGAAGATTGCGCCACGTCATGTTGACGGGAGTACTATTCAAGTTCGGCTGGATTGCCACGCATATACGACCCTTGAGGGATTTTTTGGGAGGACTGGGCCCCATGGATGGTTCAGAAGCTGCTTTACGGACGTGCGGGAGTATCAGCGGGTATATGCCCGTATGTGACTAAAACCACAATTGTGCACTCACATCGATCCAAGCATTGTCACAAACACCCATCGACATGCCAATAACGGGAACTCCAACCCCGGAAGAAAGTTTTACCTCTTTCGCCGTGGTAGCGACTATGTTTACCTGCTGCGGAATCTTGTTCAGTGCCAGAGGACGCGCCAACGAAAAGAAGAGAAGGCATTAAGCGGGTGTCTCCATCTCGTCTTTCAGAATGACGCGAATCAGCTTGGCCGCCTTGCGCTGCCGTAGGTCTAGGGCTGTGTGGTTCAACGAGTGCTAGAATTAGTAACATTGAGAGGCAAGTGGTCAATGGAGCATGCTTGCACCCTGAATAGACGACACACCTCAGAAATGCATTCCGAAATTCGATGGATTTTATGCAGTCTCACTCGCATTAAACGGAAGGCCAAAGCGCTCCAGAAGACCTGGGCCCTCCACAGACGTCAACACGATAAAAATACCTGTCCATCCGATACAAACACAACTCCTGTTATTTTAGAAAATTTTCGCAATGTTTTGATCTCGTCCGTTGGGGTGTAAGGATGTGCAACTTTGAGCTGGATGGTGACAGAAGCTAAGTATTATCACCTGTGATGAGTCCGCTGTGACGAGCCTGAGACGAAGGAGGTAGCAAGCAAACAACGCCAAACTAGAGTTCCAACCGACGCGCTTCGAGTTCTCACCAGTCGCTACAACAAACTGATGCATGTCTTTATCGTGGGCGGAGCGAAAGGATCTTCTCAGCTCACTGCTGCAAGCTTGTGACGACGACGACGAGGGTATTGCCCTCGATCGTGTTCTTCATGGTCAGAATACAATTGGAAAAACTTGTAAGCTCTTTGCCTTGAAGGAACGATCATTCTTCCCAACTAATCTATCAAATGCAGCAAAGACCATCAAGATCGACTCATTGCGATTTACTGACAACGATCTCGTCGTACTCGGTACTTTGGATCGTGGCCAGTTCGGTGTCGTCTGTCCTATCATCTACGCTCGTGTCTCCCCACTGACTCCGCACCTCAGATTGACGTAGTAAACTGTGTTCTAGATGGACACGTTTATGTTCGCAAATCAATCGAAAGGGCATTCGCTCTCAGATCTCGTGAGGTGATCTACTTCAGCACATGGTTTTACTATGATTGATCCAAGCTCTTACAGCAATGCTCCCCGCAAATTGAACGCGATATTTTGATACTTGCCAGGCGCAGTAACACCATATGGGTACCTCATCTTTTGAGTTCGTTCCAGACTTCCACGCACCTCAACCTCGTCATGGACTACTTGGAGGGCGGCACCTTATGGGACGTGCTTGAATCCAGTCCTCATGGCGGCAGAGTGTTGGAAACTGATCTGGAATGGTGGGCCCCCCAAGCTGTATGCGCAATCCATTGGTGTCACTCTCAGGGATTTGCACACCGGTAGGCCCTCGTTTAGCTGATTTGGAAGCTGCTCGAACCACCACAACACAGCGATATTAAACCCCACAACTTCGTCTTAACTTCAAATTTTCATCTACTTTTAATCGATTTTGGTTCAGCGGCACCCCTGTCTCCCCCAGAACCGGATGGGAGCCAGAACATTCCGCAACGCCATTCATTGGTACCATGCGGCACTTGTGATTATATCTCCCCCGAAATACTGCAAGCACATGAGGATGCTCTACTTGCCCTCGAACTCTCTGATCAATCTCCGGCCGCTCCTGGCTCTGAGCAGCCGGCCAACACATGTGGTTTGGAGACAGATTGGTGGAGCCTTGGAGTCATGTTCTATGAATTAGTATATGGTGTAACCCCGTTTTTCGCTAACGATATTAGAACAACATACCTTAAGATTATGAATCACGAGGTTTGCTCTTTTCTGTTCGTTGCCATTGCTACGGTCTTATGCGCTATTAGACTAGCTTGCGTTTTAACAAGTCCGTCCCTGTTTCCGAGCCCTGCCGACACCTGTTGCAACGGTAAGCATCTGTTGTAAAAATTCTATGGTCGAGCTGATATCTCGAAGACTTTTAACCTCCCGTGAACGCCGACTCGGCCGTCGTAATGTGCTGGAAATCACTGAGCATCCATTCTTCAAGTACACACCCTGGGCAAGGGTTGGGATGGGTAATTCTCATTCGTCCGATACCCATTTCTTGAATAACCGCGGGTTTTCAGATGATGCTCCGCCGGAGCTTCACGTGCCACACTTTACATATACAACATCGGCTGTCGATTCACTTGGTTGTGCACCCCCTGAACCTGAGGATGACAGTGTTTCACATCCATTCCATTTTTCTGCGTTGTTTCAGTCCTCCGTGAGCACGTCTCCAAGCTGGTCCATTCTACGATCCACCCCTCGTGTCACCCCCGGATCTGGATCCCCCCTAGCCGAGGCTGCCTTCATTGGGTTTTCTTGGGGACCACCCAGGGACGCGTTTCTACCATTGGATAGGAACACGAATCAGAGCGCGCCAGAGGTCCTGAAAACTCCTCGGCCACTGCTTCCTATTCAGCCCAGTCCCTATCCACCGCATAGACGCAGTGAGGTTGCATCTGACAACCTGGGCGCTTTCGTGACACCCGTTCGGCCTCACAATACAGCTCTCTACCATACGCTCCCACGGACGAACACTGCCAGTCGCACACCGATGCGCCGCGCGGTATCCGATCGTGAAGCGATGAAACAACTCGTAGACTGCATTGGCATGAGTGCGCGAAAAAAAGTCCTTGCCAGTGGGCGAAAGCCTCGAATCCTTGGTTCTATTGACCGGAGCCGATCAACCGCTATCAAGAAAGCGCTCGGATTTGGGCCATCGCCTATCGTAACCAGCACCAACAAAACATCTAGCGACTTCCCACCTGCTCGTGTTACATCGGAGTCCGAGGTGACCGAATCAGGATCGGAGGGCCCTCCCAGCCCAAGCCCAAGCCCGCGTCCCGGATCGGCGATGTCAATGCTGAGTCGCAGAAGCGGCACGCCGACAAGAAACGCCGTTTCTCACTCTACCCGGTTTCTTAATCTGCCGTCGTCTTCGATGTCCGAAGTGCTCCGAACACGGGAATATCGGGATGAGGGTGAGGGCTCGGATGATGACGAGGCTTTCTCTCTACTGGAACAGCGACATGCAGTGTTGGTTTCGCAGCTGTACAGTATGCAGACTCGGATAGATCGTCTTAGGGAACTTATTGAGCCATAAGGTTTGATTGGGAAATTTGATCCAGATACGCAGGGGGAGCACTAGCTTCTCCGCCGATCTCGTCTGTTTTCAGACAAGTCCGCAAGAGAAGCACACGGGTTGCAAGGGGAAACGAGTACAGTTCGCCGCTGACGATGGGAAAGATGTTGCAGCCGACGCGAGAATTCCTCCTGAAAACAAGATGAGGTCAGTGGATCTGGTCACATCAGTAGTCAAATGATATCACGCTGTCGCATCCAAATCGGGTCCCGCCTCAAGGCCCCATGTACCTGGGAAACCTGGCACGGGACCACCTTGTGCTTCTCAACGAGGCAGCTGAAAGCATCGGACATGTAATAGATCCAGTTCCTTAGCACACCCATTCTGCATTCAATTCTTAGCCTTCGTTTAGTCCAAGGTCCAGGCAGAGTTGGTCCAGGCAGCCCAGATAGGTTCTGTGAAAGTATGTCATGACGCCACCACTTTGGCCAAAGGGAGGCCCATAGACTTGCGGGGGCCGCATCGGCGGTGCGGCATCACCGTGACTAGTACTGATATGTCGCGGAGCACCAAATATGCTGCATCTGATGGGTGTCTGTATGTCATCCCATCAAAAACGTTTATGTATTCGCAAACAACGCAGCCGCTGCATTCGGCTGTGAAAGGCTGACCACCTTTTTCTTCGGGGTGCTTCGGTCGCTTGCGTCAAGACCATATTTAGGAACCATGACCACAATCTATATAATCTCCCCAGTTGCAACCCTGGATCTCTAAGGCCCCCCCTTCACGACTTCACGACCTCCACAGTGATGGAATTCGTATCCTGGCAGAGCATTGCGCGCTTTGTCCGAGCTCTTCACCGGTTTACGAAGTCCGATATCATTACGACCGTCATCCCTGTGGTGAGTATCAACCTGATATGTTCGCGTTCGTTGATCATAATGATGCACCAGACCCTGTTCTCTGCCGCTGCCGCCCCACTTTGTGACATCAGACATCTTCCCGGTGTAATATTTTGGATTTGGTTGCATCTCTTACAGTTCGATGTCTCGAACCAATTGGTCGACCCGGAAGAAGATGGCAAGAATAAGTCTTTCCGTCCCATCCCAGCAGGCCTCATCAGCGTCCGGGACGCTACCATTTTGCGCTGGCTCCTCGTTCCGGCTTGCTTGTGGCTTTCCTCCTTGTACAGCACCTACCTGTTCACCGTCAGCTTCGTACTTTCATCGATGATTATTTGGTACAACGAGTTCCGGGGTCACGAACACTGGCTCTCCAAGAACATTATGACTGCATTAGGCTATTCATTGTTCGAGCTCGGCGGAACTCTCACTGCAGGTAAGGTTTGCCCGTGTCCCGTTTGCGCGTCATTTACCATTGGATGACAGGATGTGATAGAACCACCCTTGAGCCAATTGCGCTGATTGCCGTGTTCATGAGTATGGTGATATTCGCGACGACGCTGCATTGCCAAGACTTCAAAGATGAAGAAGGCGATCGAATGATCGGAAGAAAAACACTACCCATCGTATTTCCCTCTCTCGCTCGACTCTCGGTTATGGTCGGGCTCCCCCTTTGGTCTATTTGCTTGACATGTTTGTGGAAGATTGATGTGATATGCAGTGCGGCGTTTGTCGCATATGCTGGATTGGTCGGCATGAGATTCATGGTTCTTCAGACTGCCCAGGCTGATCGAAAATCATGTCTGCTGTACAGTGTAAGCCTTCAATGATCGGTCTTCGGGTACAGGCGTGCTGACATCATGATGGTCCACAGTTGTGGTTCTCTCTTGCTCATTTGCTGCCGGGATACTGGCGGTTCTTCCACGGCGCTGGAATTTGTCTTGCTCCGTTCTAGTTTGGTGGTCATGTTGTACCATTAGCTCGACTGCAGGACAGGTGTACCCAGCATTCATCTATGCGAAACTTATCTCCGTTGTTGTAATAATAGCCTCTCGAGTTGGGATGGCACCCAATAGCGTTTTAGCTGACGTAGTATCAGATTCCTAGTGCAGGCTTGTACATTATAATTCTTGCTTTTTGAAACCCAAAAGAGGTCGATTAGACATTTTTCGCCAAGCGAAAGAAGTTCTTCAAGAGGGCATATCCGGTTACGCATGATGGCGTCAATCTTGCCAGGGCTTGTTGGCGCGAATCAGCTAGCAGAGAAACCGCAAAGGTGCATTCAAAGTCCGACTCGGAGTAGAGAATAACCCGTTGGCCATGAGGTTACCACGAGGCCGACCGTCGTAAGCATGTCGTTTTACAAGTATTAGCCAGCTTTGCTGATCCGTCGTTTCCGATCATCGGGACCATATATCTTCGTATCGCGAGCTTTCCCCGGCGTCAGTTGTCGAGAACACACATCATCCTGGTGTTTTCTGCGGTTTCTGTTGTCGGCTGTAATGGGGTCTTGGGCAACGTGATGCAACGATACCCAATTGGAGCCTCGCGGGAGTTTGTGAAGTTCCTTTCGCGGTGACCCAGGGATGTACATGTCCAACACGTCGACACGTTTGGGTGTTCGAAAAACATCCACGTACCTGAAAATTTGGCAAGACAATCCGAGGTGCTAGTAAGCGATGTCTTATTTTAAGGATTGCTGACTACTAGTCCAGGTCCATGTCGAGTTTAGAACAGGGAAAATGTCCTCTTCAAATTGGAGATCTAATCAGAGCGACAGAGTGCCTTACAATTAAACCCAAAAGGTTCGGGGCCTATGCAGGGCGGGATCCGGAGTTGGGCAAAATATATTTTGTTTTGCTTGCGACGTCGGGTCTTTTGTTCGGAGGTGCGATCGTGAGCCCACTGCCAGTGGCAGCTCGTTTGGCTTTACTTAACTTGGTATGTTTATGTTTTCGCTTTCAAGTTTCATGTTGTAGACTTATAGTAGTCCTTCAAGTTTGTTTGCTTTGCGCTTTCGTGAAGTTTCGTACTGATCAATGCGTTCGAGTTGCCGTTCCCAACAGTACAGGCTCCCAAACAACCCTGTCATGTATAAAGGTTTCGTCCATGTGGACCCACGAGGCCCCAAAATTACAAACGGGTAGTGTCTCTTGTTCCTGCTGGGCCGTAGGAGGACCTACATCATCTATTATGTAAGGAACCCCGCGAAGACGAAAACGAAAGACACGAAACGAAAGACATCGTCCTGAAAGCAAATGTCCTAAGTTGCCAGATGGAGTTCAAATTCAACCCCAAAACTGGTTTTGTCCAGCCAGGTCTGTCACATGGCTCAAGCGCTCACCTCCCAGCCGCATTTTTCCAACGTGATAGTATACTGAGGAACATCCGTCTACAGGTTCGAGCGTTGTTACATCGACCGAGGTCGGGTGAGGTGTTGTACCTATCTTGCACCACGTACAGCGCTTGCGGCCCGAAATGTGCGCGAAAGGTCGCCGACGGTTGTAATAAACTGCCGACCGACGGTGATCTGAACGCCTACAACACAACCAGTCTATGACAGAATCCCGCGGCGCCCCCGTTGTGTCCTTGTCAATCAGGGTGTCTGCCACCTCACTGATCACCCTGCAGGTACGTCACAAGTACGTCTGAAATTTTCAAGGAGGCTTGGTCAGAACTAGACAATCAGTCATCTTGGTGAGATAATCCCTATTTTTCTTTATTGATCAGTATGCCTCCTCATCCCCACGTACATACGTACTTTTTCCATTTGTCGACTTCAAGGTTATCCATCCGTAATGTGCAAACACCACATCCTGAGCAGTTCATTTTCAAAGTTTAATTCTCTTGATTCACGTTAGCGAGGCCCCAAAGGCCCCCCCGGTTTTGCGCCACATGTGGGAACTTGAAGAGGGTATGTAACGTTATCCCGTGGCCATCTTATGTACCACAGGTCATTTGCCTCTCGCGATAGCATCGGCCCAGTTCAGTACCGGGTTGATGGCTTGGAAGGTATAAGTCACCGGGCCCCTCAAACCCAAACAACCCACGGCACTGGAACGCCGCAATCTGTCCAGAATGATTCATGTAGGCTCTTAAACGCGCTTCCAACTTCGTAGTTTCAAACCTCCTTCTGTTGGTCCCCGCCGTGGCATGCCATCCATCGAGGGTGTATGGAACACGTTCGCAACACGTTCACGAACTACGTAACAGCAAGGGTGACCGGTGACCGGTGACCCTTTGAAGTTTGAGCACGTTTGCACAGAACGCTGCGCTCACCGTGCGGCGGAATTATGACATGACAAAACACAGCTTGGACGAAAAGTATCGTCTTCTTTTCATGGCGGCGACTCGGAACCTGAACCGAACAATAGTTCAGCCGAGTAACACCCAAGTCTTGCAAGAAACGACCCTGGTGAAGAGGTGAAGATCTACAGTGGAAGTAATAGGTACCGTCCTGCCATTCTGATAAGCAAAAGTTGGAATGGAAGTCAACTAGCGCCGAGCCCGGCGGCAGGGACCATGTTCAGCGGCGTTGATCACCCTGCTGCGGCGATTCCGAAATCCCAACGCTTTACGATATCAGGGTTGTGGCGCAGAACGTGCCCACTGGCAAGTACTGTCAACGAAGACATTGCAACAGAACCCGTATGTATTGCGCCATCGTATCGCAAACGGTCATGGCAGCTGACACGTGTGTGGCATGTCGAAGGCTTCGATATGTTCCGCCTCAAATGATACTTGATCCGTATGGTCATGAGGGCGGAAGTGGACTGTGGCGCATGGTGATCTGCAAGTCTAACCAAGTTTGTTGATGCCGATGAGCCTCGTTGCAAGCCGGGGATGTAATTGTGGATCGGGTCGTGAAGCCTATTTGGGATTGAGGCGTAGTCACATGCCAGTGGTCCACATTTCAGCAGGTACGCTGTACTGCCTCTGGTTATCGTGACTATCACGCAAGTCCAGATTCCCGGATGATCATTCAGGCTCCAAACAAAGTTCTGTTATCTAGCATCCATCATACACAGCCTCCGTTGTGCCGTGTACTCTCTCAGTGAGACTCTGACGCACTTGATTAAAGATAACTACAGTTTTCAGCGCTAGCTTCATTAATGTATGGACAACTAACCACTATCAGTGTTTAATTTTTAGAGACAAAGTCGCACTTCGAAGTGGACATGGGACTTCGAATTTAAAGAGTCACGGTGTCGTCTCAACTGCAGTTCCGAAGTGGCGGCGCGGGGCCGAAGAAACTTCATGGCTGACACAGGTATGCTTGGCGTGACGATCATCTCTGAGAGGTCATGATGACTAACATCATGTGTTGCAGTGGCGTGGCTTTGCTATTCATGGATATTGCTATATCCGAGTCTTTGCTTGAGCGAATGCTGCCCCGGTTTGTGACGGCGAGTCGCTGAACGAGTCCTGTGCAGGTATGCTAGTATCTTGCGAGTCCTTCGATTCCGTTGTCCTTTGAATTTCAGCATCGAATCCTGGTCTGGGGACCTGTAGTCGTCACTCACATAAGTGCAGGCAAGGTGACCTGCTAGGATGCATTGTTAGTCGAGTTCAGTGACATGAATATAGCCCAAGTTGGTCATAGATTTGCGGCTACTCGTTTGATATCCACCGGAATCCATGCTGTAGGATGGGAATCAATTTATCCTTGTGAGTTATATTTTGGAAACAATTCACAGCCTCCCGAGCCACATGTGTCCTTCAGGTGCTTGAATCCAAACTGTTCAATGTTATAGCCACATTAGTATTAATGTGCAGACTGCGGTTACGGGATCACTCATTAAAGCGATCAGATACGCACCTCCCGGGCTAAAGGTGGACTCGACAAAGTGCCATTCATATCTGTCCGGTCCGATTCCGATGCCCGAACTCCACTTGGAGGACCCACTCAAAAATCAAAAATACCATCGAAAACAATACATTCGATAAGCCAGAAGTGGCTATATTCCCAGTGCCCGACTAGGCTTGGTGTAGGGAATAACACGGCTGGCACTAGTAAGGCATCCGAATCATGCTGAATTATCGGTCCACTCTCGTCTGCGGTCCTGGTGCCGTCGGAGAGGTGCTCCAAAAGGGAGTTGACCCAGCCCAGCGACTGAAAGGTGATCCTGGCCTGACCTTGGACATAGACTCTCACTTGGGCAGCACTCGTCCCATTGTTATTGGAGTCAGCGACCCAAGTCATGAAAGCTGATGCTTGGTGCATCAAGTTCATCTCTTGATATGATGGAGGCGGACGTCTGTGTACGACGGAAAGATGGATTTACCGACTAGAGATACCAACATGTCACAAGGCTGATTATTCTCAATGGAGTTGGGCTGACCGCACCTACAGCTGCGTTCGAGTGTAATGGGGATAGTCTAGATATAGCTAGCATCGTCAACGTTAACGGTTAACCAGGGAGTCCGAGGAGAAGTTGGTTAAACGAAGTCTTTCACGTATGATGCTGTCGTCATAGCCAGCTTGGTTTTACAAATCAGACCTTTCCAGAAGAAATGTCGGAAATTCTGATCTTACCAGCTCACTCCGACGGCCCAGTTTTCCACTTGACATTGTGATCGCATGAGCCGTAGCAGGCATTTGACACACGCGCGTGATAGTAAAAGTGCAAGTTGAGACTTGTGGCGGGTGTGGGAATGCGCCGTCATTACAACGTTGGACGCTGTTCGCGACGGCGACGAACACCACTCACCGTATACCCCCAAGATACCCATTTACATTAATTTTGACAGCGTCATCCATGC
>JBBPRT010000250.1:0-15633 GCA_038093175.1 Boletus hoseneyae
GCCCGACTTTGTACCCAAAAAGGGTCGGGTAATCCCATTATCTGATACTGAATTAGAAGAAGTCCGTAACTTTATAGCATCCGAGCAAGAGAAGGGCTATATCCGCCCCTCCAAGTCTCCCCAAACCGCACCCGTCTTTTTCATTCCAAAAAAAACCGGTGAAAAACGCTTAGTCATGGACTATAGGTATTTAAACGAGGGTACAGTCAAGAATTCGTATCCTCTTCCTCTCATTTCTGCACTCGTCGATCGCCTTAAGGGCACTGACAAATTCACCTGCCTCGATCTCAGGTGGGGATACAATAACGTTCGCATCAAAGAAGGTGATGAGTGGAAGGCAGCATTTGTAACACCACTCGGGGCCTACGAGCCCGTCGTAATGTATTTCGGCATGACTAACAGTCCACCGACATTCCAACAGATGATGAACGACATCTTCAATGACATGTACGCCGTCGTCATCATCTATTTGGACGATATGTGTATTTATACAAAGGGTAAAATGGACGACGAACATTCTGAAATCGTCAAGTAAGTTCTCCGCAGACTGCGCGAGAACGACCTTTACGCCAAACCCGAAAAATGTGTCTTTAATGCTGATAAAGTTGACTTTTTAGGCATGATGGTATCTGCCAACGGTGTCGGCATGCAAATGAAGAAAGTGGACGCCATCCTTGATTGGCCGGCGCCCACCAAACTGAAACAACTACAGTCCTTCCTAGGACTTTGTAATTATTACCGATGATTTATTAACGGCTTTGGACAGATAGCCCGCCCCTTAAACGACCTCACGAAAAAGAATACGCCTTACATTTGGGGGGAAGCTCAACAAAAAGCGTTTGATACGCTCAAAAAACAATTCACCACCGCGCCACTTTTGGCATACCCCGACTCCTCCAAGGAAATGCGCGTTGAAACAGACGCCAGTGATATCGCCACCGGAGCAGTACTATCGGTCCTAGGGGAGGATAAATCATGGCGCCCTTGCGTATTTCTATCCCATTCTTTTTCTGCCGCTGAACGCAATTACCCAGTCTATGACAAAGAATTGCTGGCCATCATACGCGCTCTGGAAGAGTGGCATCATTACCTCATCGGAAAGGCTGACTTTGAGATCTGGACAGACCACAAAAATCTCGAGTATTGGAAAAAGCCTCAAACGCTCTCAGGTCGCCAAGCGCGATGGCACGAACTCCTTCAAGAGTTCAATTATACATTAATCTATAAACCAGGTAATACAAACGGACGTGCTGATGCACTCTCTCGTCGCCCGGATCATGGCGATGCAGTCGATAAATTAAACGAGAACATCACTATTTTCCCTTCCAACGTTCTCCGTTCTTCTGCCCTATCTATTTCAGTCGAACTCACATCCCCAAACGCCCGCTTACCCTCGAAGGGCTCCTCCTCTGCCGCAGGTTTTGACCTATATTCCACCGAAGATCTTGATATCCCCGCCCACGATCAGAAACTCATCCCCACCCGTGTCAAGATCCAACTCCTCCTCGGTACCTACGGCAGAATTGCACCACGCTCAGGCCTCACCTTCAAACATAAAATCGACGTCATGGCCGGAGTCATTGACGCCGATTATAGGGGAGAAATTGGTGTAATTCTGTTCAACCATTCCGATTCCCCTTTTCATGTCTCTAAATTTGACCGTATTGCACAACTAATTATTGAAAAAATAGAAAACCCAACACTATCCGAATCAAAGACTCTTGATGAGTCAGAACGAAACAACAAAGGGTTTGGCTCCACCGGAGTCCAAGCCATTTCCTCCACATCTCTCGCCCCTAATTTTGAAACTAAATTATCAATGGAATCTTCTAGGCTTAACGTTGACGCAGTTAACGAATACGAATACTACGCAACGGACAGACTATTTCGAAATTCTAATGGCATTGTTTTCGTGCCTCTTTCACTTCGCAATGAACTTATTTCTCTTTTTCATGATTCCCCAGTCGCTGGTCATTCAGGCTGCAACCGCACCATTGCATCGATTAAAAAGTTTTACTGGTGGCCTGGCGCTGCCAAAGACATTTCCATCTACATCGAACACTGCCAGATGTGCTCCCTCACGAAGGGTTCGTCAAAGCCACTGGCAGGTAAACTTCTTCCTTTACCCGTTGCTTCCCATCCATAGGAGGACATTTCTATTGATTTCGTAACCGGACTTCCCCTTTCACTTGGCTTTGATTCTATAGGGGTGGTCGTGGACCGTTTTTCCAAAGAAATCGTTTTATTTCCTTGTATGAAAACAACTGTTTCCTCGGACTTAGCTTCCTTATTTAGAGATCACGTTTGGTGCCTCCACGGACTTCCTAACACTATTCTTTCCAACAGAGGACCACAATTCGTCTCGGAGTTCACCGGAGAGTTGCTGAAAGTCCTGGGCATACAGCAGAAGCTGTCTACGGCGTACCATCCACAGACGGACGGCCAAACGGAACGGATCAATCGGGAGATCCTTGCTTATCTACGGGCCTACGTGGCAAAAAACCAGGATTCTTGGGCATCTATGTTAAAGATGGCCCAATTTGCACATAACAACACTATTTCAACGGCAACCGGAACCTCGCCGTTCATGATTACACAAAACTACACACCTCGCATGGGAAGTGAACCCACTATGTCCACTAAAACCCCTGGGGGGTTGTTTGCTAAAACCCTCGGACGCTCCCATGACGAAATACGAGAAACACTCAAACGAACACGCGACCGAATGTCGCATGCACAAGAATCCAAGCGGTCTACCGCTCCCACGTACGCGGTCGGTGATCTCGTATGGTTATCCACGGATCATCTCTCCCTCCCCTATCCCGCGAGGAAACTCACCCAGAAATACATTGGTCCCTACCGCATCTCCGCCGTGCTCCCTAATGCCATTACCCTCGTCCTCCCTTCTTCCATCACCATCCATCCCACTGTTAATATTTCCCGCGTTAAACCCTACAAAGCCCCGCTAGCCAGGCAAAACGTTTACAAACCAGACGCCGTTACCGTGACAGAAGATTGTCACGAAGAATACAAAGTGGACTCTATCGTCCAATCACGTTTATACCGCGGAAAACTTTAGTATCTCGTCCATTGGAAAGGATGGGACAAGGTAGATCGGACTTGGGAACCGGCCATAAATCTCAAACACGCCCAAGATGCCATTAACGACTTTCACAACGCTCATCCCGCGGCACCACGTCCTATCCGCGGGATCTCTGACGACCAATTCACGTCTCTCTTCACTCCATTCGGTCCCTCCTATTCGGAATTCACCAACTCGAGACTGGATCTCGAAGCTGGTGAATGGGGGGTAGTGTTATAGTTCAGGACCTTACGCTGCGTACTTTCATTTTTCTTCATCTTATCGGACTTAGTCATTTTCACTTTCATAGTCACATGACCAAGTCACCTGACTTACCCCTTTTTAGATCACGTGACCTTCTGCTCTTCATCGTCACGTGACCATGGGACAACACGTGACTCGAGTCTAGACCTAGTCCAGACTCTCATCTTATCTATGATGTCACGCCTCACAGTTACCTTGCTCGTTCCTCATGTTCCCTTATCCCTCCCATTCTCACACCGGCCCTCAAGTATTTAGGACTCAGACGACCTACCCTAAACCACCATAGTATCATATATAAACCGTACCTCTCCGTTGTCCTTTCCCAGTCCTATTCACTTGTCTACTCTCCACTTGGGGCCTGGACTCTTGTTTACTACTCTTTTCCTATCATTGCACTTCTTGCCGTCTCATCCTCGTAATCGGATGCTACGTCGCTATCTCGTTTCTTTTCCTATCAATCAATACAACGTTCTCATCGTCATCGTCGTTGACACCAACGTCCCACGTGTCATCTCTATCAGTACACTCCTACAACCTATTAACTAGGTTGTACTCATTTAGGTCTTGGTCCCGTTTCACACAGTATCTATCTAGGTTATGATTGGCTCAAACGCCATAATCCACTTATTGACTGGGTCAATAAAGCAATCTCCTTTACCCACTGCATGGCAAGTTGCAAAGCAATTAATGTAGCACACCTCACCCATGGTATCTGGAATACCAACATCCACTCTATTGAAGAGGGACCCGCTGATAAAGTACCTCCTCAATACCACACATTCCTCGATGTGTTCAGCAAAGAGGAATCAAAATGCATGCTGGTTCACAAGCCCTGGGACCACGCCATCGACCTCAAACCAGACTTTGTACCACGCAAAGGTCGTGTTATTCCTCTCTCTGATGCTGAACTAGAAGAAGTCCACAACTTCATCTCCTCCAAACAAGAAAAGGGCTATATTCACCCATCAAAATCCCCGCAAATGGCTCTAGTATTTTTTATTCTGAAAAAGACAGGCGAAAAACGCCTCATCATGGACTACTGCTATTTAAACAACAGAACCATAAAAAATTCCTATCCTCTCCCCTTAATCTCATCATTGGTTGACTGAAACTGGATGGTGAACTTGGATCACTAAGAGCGAGATTAGACCCATGTATTCACAGGACTAATGAGTGATCGGATAGAGACGACTTGTTGGGAGACGGTGTCGACAACGATGAGGACGGTTACGGTAAATTCGTGTATTGGTAAGGAAACGTAGAAAGTACAGAGCATCCGATGACGAGGATGAAACGGCTAAGTGCAAGGGTAGGGGAGTGGTAGTCAAAGTGTCCAAGGCCCCCAAGGGAGAGTTAGACAAGTGAATAGGACTAAGGAAAAGACGACGAGAGGGAATGGTATATATATGATACTAGGATGGTTTAGGGTAGGTCGTCTGAGTCCTAAATAGTTGAGGGCCGGTGAGGGAAAGACAGAGATAAGGAAACATGAGGAAACAGCAAGGTAACCGTGAGGTGTGACATCACAGATAAGACAAGAGTCTGGACCAGGTCTAGACTTGAATCACATGTGGTCCCACGGTCACATGTGAGGTCACGTGACAAAGAAGAGCGAAAGGTCACATGATCTGAAAAGGGGTAAGTCAGGTGACCTGGTCACGTGACTGCGAAAATGAAAGTTGTTAAGTACGATTAGATGAAGAAAATGAAAAGCGTATCGTATGGGTCCTGAACTATAACATTGACTGCCTCAAAGGTGCTGACAAGTTTACCTGCCTAGACCTTAGATAGGGATACAACAATGTCCGCATCAAGGAAGGCAATGAATGGAAAGCTGCCTTTGTCACACCCTTTGGCACCTACAAACCAGTAGTCATGTACTTCAGCATGACCAACTTGTTATGCTTGGCCTGAGTATGGACAAGCGAAGACCTGAAGGGTGAAGATGATGGTCTTTTGAAGAGTCGCACCAAGGGGTTTCCTTTAAGTGAAGGTGTTGGAGGTTTTCCAACCAAGATGACGGGCCACTACCATGAAGGTAAGGCTTGGAGATCAGTGGCAGTAGTTGCTGAGACGAGGTTAAGACAGAGAGCACCCACTCAGAAGTAGGGCAATAACTTAGAGAAGTCCAAGGACAAGGGGAGAGGAAGCGATGTATTGAGGCTAGGAACTCAGATAGGAGTTCAGGTAAGACTAGCATAGGGAATACATATGGGTATTGAAGGGTTTATATACTAAGGCCAAGAGGAAATGACTAATCGGATGGAATGGAATGGAAATGGAGAGAACAATTAGTCAGCGGAGTTAACAATAGAAACCAAGTAAGTGATGCGATGGCATTGGTTAAAAGAGTAAGCAAGAATGAGTAAGCGATGTGATGGCATCGGTAGAAGAGTAAGCAACAATGAATAAGCAAGGTGAGGGATACTTGACGGGGCCCGAACAGCCAAGTATGAGTCCAAGAGCAAGGCAAGCGGAGGACTAGTACATGTGTCAGTAAGGTCGGTCCTCATCTGAAGAAAGAAGTTCAAGAGAAGAAAAGAAACGTAACACAACTCCCCACCAACCTTTCAACAAATGATGAACAACATATTTAACGACATGTACACAGTCATCATCATTTACCTCGACAATATGTGCATTTTTACAAAAAATCAAATGGACAGTCAACATTCGGAAGTCGTCAAGGAGGTGTTGCAACGATTATGCAACAATGACCTCTACGCCAAATGTTATAGTTCTGGACCTCACGCTATGTTTTTCTTATTTTATTCACTTCATCGTACTTAGCACTTTTCACTTTTGCAGTCACGTGACCTAGTCACATGACTTGACCCCTTTTAGGATCATGTGACTTTCCGCTCTTCCTCATCATGTGACCGTGGGACAACACGTGACTCGAGTCCAGACCAAGTCCAGACTCTCGTCTATCTATGATGTCACATCTCACAGTTACCTTGCTGTTTCCTCTTGTTTCCTTATCTTTGTCTTTCCCTCACCGGCCCTCAACTATTTAGGACTCAGACGACCTACCCTAAACCACCCTAGTATCATATATATACCGTTCCCTCTCGTCATCTTTTCCTTAGTCCTATTCACTTGTCTACTCTCCCTTGGGGGCCTGGACACTTTGTTTACTACTCTCTTCCCTACCCTTGCATTACACCGAACTCATCCTCATTGACGGATGCTACGTTGTTTCTACGTTTCAATCCCATCATCATCTTGTGTTATCTCGCTCGTTGTTGTCTACGACACCAACTCGCAAAGCATCGTCTCTATCAGTTCCCTCATCACCCCTGCTGGCATGCAGGTCTAACTCGTCCAAGTTCCCATCCGGTTTCACCAAACCCGAAAAATGTGTTTTTAACACCAACAAAGTTAACTTTCTCGGAATGACAGTTTCTGCTGACAGCGTGGGCATGCAGTCCAACAAAGTCAGCACAATCCTAGACTGGCCGGCTCCAACAAAATTAAAACAACTCCAGTCTTTTCTTGGACTCTGTAACTATTACCGATGCTTTATCAATAACTTTGGTCAAATAGCTTGGCCACTTAATGACCTTACATGGAAGAACGTCCCTTATGTCTGGGGAGAAGCTCAGCAAGCAGCCTTTGACACGCTCAAACAATCTTTCACCAAGGCACCACTTCTCACCTACCCTGACTCCACAAAAGAAATGCACGTCGAAACAGACGCCAGCGACATCACCACTGGTGCAATCCTCTCAGTTCTAGGGGAGGATAACAACTGGTGTCCCTGCACATTCCTTTCTCACTCCTTCTCTTCCACCGAATGCAACTACCCTGTCTACAACAAAGAGCTGCTGGCCATCATCCACACCCTGGAAGAATGGCACCATTATCTTATTAGAAAAACAAATTTTGACATTTGGACAGATCACAAAAACCTCGAATATTGGAAAAAACCACAAACGCTCTCGGGAAGACAAGCCCGATGGCATGAACTCTTGCAGGAGTTCAACTATACCCTTATTTACCAACCGGGCTCCACAAACAGTCGCACAGACACACTCTCCTACCGACCGGACCACAGCAATGCTGTTGATTGGCTCAATGAAAATATTACTGTCTTTCCTCCTTCCTCACTCCAATCAACGTCTCACTCCATTCCCATTATACTCACCTCTCCTGACGCCCACCTCCCCACCAAAGGCTCTGTTGAAGCCGCTGGCTTCGACCTCTACTCTACAATGGATCTTGACATCCCCGCCCATAACCAATCTCTTATACCCACCCTTTGGCACCTATGGCAGAATTGCTCCTCGTTCAGGCCTCGCCTTCAAGCATAAAATCAACATCATGGCTGGGGTCATCAACACTGATTTTAGGGGAGAAATTGAAGTAATTCTGTTCAACCACTCTTCCACCCCATTCTATGTATCTAAAGGCGATCACATCACTCAACTAATCATTGAAAAAATAGAAAACCCCACACTCATGGAAACAATGATTCTGGATGAATCCCAATGTGTTATAGTTCAGGACCCATACACTACGCTTTTCATTTTCTCCACCTAATCATACTTAACAACTTTCACTTTCGCAGTCACGTGACCAAGTCACCTGACTTACCCCTTTTTTAGATCACGTGACATTCCGCTCTTCTCCGTCACGTGACCTCACACATGACCGTGGGACAACACGTGACTTGAGTCTAGACCTGGTCCAGACCCTCGTCTTATCTATGATGTCACGCCTCACAGTTACCTTGCGTTTCCCTCATGTTCTCTTATCATTGACTTTCCCTCACCGGCCCTCAGGTATTTAGGACTCAGACGACCTACCCTAAACTCCCTTAGTATCATATATATACCGTCCTCTCTCGTCGTCTTTTCCTTAGTCCTATTCACTTGTCTACTCTCCCTTGGGGGCCTGGACACTTTGTTTACTACTCCCTTTCCATACCATTGCACTTTGCCGCTTCATCCTTGTCATCGGATGCTACGTCGCTTTTACGTTTCAATACCAACATCTCATTGTATCATCGCCCTCGTCATCGTCTACGATACCGACACCCGACTCGTCATCTCAATCAGTTCACTCGTTATACCTGCTGGAACGCGGGTCTAACTTCGCTCATAAGTGTTCAGTTCACCATCCGGTTTCACAATGCAATGAAAAAGGCTTTGGTTCCACCGGAATCCAAGCAATATCTTCCACGTCTCTTTCTCCAAACTTTGACACTAAACTACGCCTTGAATCCTCTAAACTTAATTTAGATGCAATTAACGAATACGAATACTATGCGTCAGACAAACTCTTCTGCTCTCCTAACGGCATCGTTTTCGTGCCCCCTTCCCTTCGCAATGAACTTATTTCACTTTTTCATGATTCACTCATTGCAGATCATCCCAGCTGCAACCATACAATATCTTCTATCAAACACTTTTACTGGTGGCCCAGTGCTACATAAGACATTTCTTCTTACATTGAACACTGCCAGGTGTGCTCCCTCACAAAGGGATCATCAAAGCCACCAGCAGAAAAACTTCTACCTTTACCCGTTGAAACCGGTTGGTGAACTGTGACACTTAGAACGAGTTTGACCAGCGATTATGCAGGTCGGACGAGAGATTGAATAGAGACGATGGTTTGAGATTGAGTATCGACAACGATGACGATGGAGATGGTGAATGTATGGATTGGGATGTAAACGATGTATCGACGTAGCATCCGTTGACGAGGATGAGTTTGGCGTAATTGCAATGGGTAGGGAAAGGAGTAGTAAGCAAGTGTCCAGGCCCCCAAGGGAGAGTAGACAAGTGAATAGGACTGGGGAAAGATGACGGAGAGGTATGGTATATATATGATACTAAGGTGCTTTAGGGTAGGTCGTCTGAGTCCTAAATACTTGAGGGCCAGTGTGAGAATGAAAGAGATAAGGGAACATGAGGGAAACGCAAGGTAACCGTGAGGCATGACATCATAGATAAGACGAGAGTCTGGACTGGGCCTAGACTCGAGTCACGTGTTGCCCCACGGTCACATGTAAGGTCACGTGACGAAGAAGAGCAGAATGTCACATGATCTGAAAAGGGTAAGTCAGGTGACTTGGTCACGTGACTGAGAAAGTGAAAATCGACTAAGTCCGATAAGATGAAGAAAAGTGAAAGTACGCAGTGTTAGGTCCTGAACTATAACACTACCCCCCATTCACCAGCTTCGAGATCCAGTCTCAAGTTGGTAAATTCCGAATAGGAGGGACCGAATGGAGAGAAGAGAGACGTGAATTGATCTTTGGAGATCCCGCAGATCGGGCGTGGAGCCGCGGGGTGAGCGTTGTGAAAGTCGTTGATGGCATCTTGGGCGTGTTTGAGGTTTACGGCGGGTTCCCAAGTCCGATCTACTTCGTCCCATCCTTTCCAATGAACGAGGTACTGCAGTTTTCCGCGGTATAAACGCGATTGGACGATATGGTCCACTTCGTATTCCTCGTGACGTTCTTCTGTCACGGTGACGGCGTCGGGTTTGTACACGTTTTGCCCGGCTAGCGGGGCTTTATAGGGTTTAACGCGGGAAATGTTTACGGTGGGATGGATGGTAACGGAGGAAGGGAGGACGAGGGTAACTGCATTAGGGAGGATGGCGGAGATACGGTAAGGACCAATATATTTTTGGGTGAGTTTTCTCGCGGGGTAGGGAAGGGAGAGATGATCTGTGGATAACCACACAAGATCACCGATAGCATACGTGGGAGCGGTAGATCGCTTGGATTCTTGTGCGTGCGACATCTGATCACGTGTTCGTTTGAGCGTTTCGCGGATTTCGTCATGGGAGCGTCCGAGGGTTTTAGCAAACGACCCCCCAGGGGTTTTAGTGGACATAGTGGGTTCGCTTCCCATGCGAGGCGTGTAGTTTCGTGTGACTGCAAACGGCGAAGTACCGGTTGCCGTTGTGATAGCGTTATTGTGTGCGAATTGGGCCATCTTCAGCATCGATGCCCAAGAATCCTGGTTTTTTGCCACATAGGCCCGTAGATATGTGAGGATCTCCCGATTGATCCGTTCCGTTTGTCCGTCTGATTGTGGATGGTACGCCGTTGACAGCTTCTGCTGTATACCCAGGACTTTCAGCAACTCTCTGGTAAACTCCGAGACGAATTGCGGTCCTTTGTCGGATAAGATAGTGTTAGGGAGTCCGTGGAGACACCAAACGTTGTCTCTAAATAAAGAAGCTAAGTCCGAAGAAGAAGTAGTTTTCATACAAGGAAAAAGTACGATTTCTTTTGAAAAGCGATCCACGACAACCCCTATAGAATCAAAACCGGAAGAAAGGGGAAGTCCGGTGACAAAGTCAATAGAGATATCTTTCCATGGGTGAGAAGAAACGGGTAATGGTAAAAGTTTACCTGCCGGTGGCTTTGACGAACCCTTCGTGAGGGAGCACACCTGACAGTGTTCTATGTAGGTAGCAATGTCTTTGGCGGCGCCGGGCCACCAGTAAAATTTTTTGATAGACGAAATAGTACGGTCGTGACCAGGATGGCCAGCGACTGGAGAATCGTGAAAGAGAGAAATGAGTTCGTTGCGAAGTGAAGGGGGCACGAAGACAATGCCGTTAGAATTTCGGAAGAGTCTGTCTGTTGCGTAGTACTCGTATTCATTGACTGCGTCAACGTTTAACCTAGAGGATTCTATAGATAGTTTAGTTTCGAAATTGGGGGTAAGAGACGTGGAGGAAATGGCTTGAACTCTGGTAGAGCCAAACCCTTTATCATTTCGTTCTGACTCGTCAAGAGTCTTTGTTTCGGAAAGTGTTGGGTTTTCTATTTTTTCAATAATTAGTTGTGCAATACGGTCAAACTTTGAGACGTGGAAAGAGAAGTCGGAATGGTTGAACAGAATTACACCAATTTCTCCCCTATAATCGGCGTCAATGACTCCGGCCATGACGTCGATTTTATGCTTGAAGGCGAGGCCTGAGCATGGTGCAATTCTGCCGTAGGTACCGAGGGGGAGTTGAATCTTGACACGGGTGGGGATGAGTTTCTGATCGTGGGCGGGGATGTCAAGATCCTCGGTAGAATACAGGTCGAAACCTGCGGCGGAAGAAAAACTCTTCGAGGGTAAGCAGGCGTCTGGGGAAGTAAGTTCGACGGGAATAGATAAGGAAGATGAACGAAGGACAGTGAAAGGAAAGACGGTGATGTTTTCGTTTAATTTATCGACTGCGTCGCCATGATCAGGACGACGCGACAGTGCATCAGCACGTCCATTCGTGTTGCCCGGCTTATAAATTAACATATAATTGAACTCTTGGAGGAGTTCGTGCCATCGCGCTTGGCGACCAGAAAGCGTTTGTGGCTTTTTCCAGTATTCGAGATTTTTGTGATCTGTCCAGATCTCGAAATTAGCCTTTCCAATGAGATAATGACGCCACTCTTCGAGAGCGTGTATGATTGCCAACAACTCTTTGTCATAGACTGGGTAGTTGCGTTCGGCAGAAGAAAAAGAATGTGATAAAAATGCGCAAGGGCGCCAAGACTTATCCTCCCCTAGGACAGACAATACCGCCCCAGTGGCGATATCGCTTGCGTCTGTTTCAACGCGCATGTCCTTGGAGGAGTCTGGATATGCCAATAGGGGCGCGGTGGTGAATTGCTTCTTGAGCGTGTCAAACACTTTTTGCTGAGCCTCCCCCCAAACGTAAGGTGTGTTCTTCTTGGTAAGATCGTTGAGGGGGCGAGCGATCTGTCCAAAGCCATTAATAAATCGTCGATAATAATTACAAAGTCCTAGGAAGGACTGTAGTTGTTTTAGCTTGGTGGGCGCTGGCCAATCAAGGATGGCGTCCACTTTTTTCATTTGCATGCCGACACCGTCAGCGGAGACTGTCATGCCTAAAAAATCAACTTTGTCAGCATTAAAAACACATTTCTTGGGTTTGGCATAAAGGTCGTTCTCGCGTAAACGATGTAGAACTTCTTTGACGACTTCAGAGTGTTCGTCGTCGGTCTTACCCTTTGTATAAATACACATGTTGTCCAGATAGACGATGACGACGGCATACATGTCGTTAAAAATGTCGTTCATCATCTGTTGGAACGTTGGCGGACTGTTAGTCATGCCGAAATACATTACGACGGGCTCGTAAGCCCCAAGTGGCGTTACAAACGCAGCTTTCCACTCATCGCCTTCCTTGATGCGAACATTATTGTAACCCCACCTAAGGTCAAGGCAGGTGAATTTGTCAGCACCTTTGAGGCGATCGACGAGTGCAGAAATGAGTGGAAGAGGGTAAGAGTTCTTGACTGTACCCTCGTTTAAATATCTGTAGTCCATGACTAATCGTTTTTCACCGGTCTTTTTTGGAATGAAGAACACTGGTGCCGTTTGAGGAGACTTGGAAGGATGGATATAGCCCTTCTCTTGCTCAGAAGCTATAAAGTTACGAACTTCTTCTAATTCAGCGTCAGAGAGAGGGATTACCCGACCCTTTTTGGGCACAAAATCAGGTTTAAGGTCGATGGCGTGGTCCCAAGGTTTGCGGACCGGCATCCGTTGTGATTCCTTTTTGCTAAAAACGTCAAGAAATTCGTGATACTGAGGAGGTACCTTTTCAGCGAGGCCCTCTTCGATTGATCGAATAGAGGCATTCCAGATGCCATGCGTGAGATTTGCTGCGTTGATCGTAACACAGTTACGTGTGCAGCGACAGAAGTTTATTGTTTTTTCAACCCAATCGATGAGTGGGTTATGGCGTCTAAACCAGTTGTATCCTAGATAAATATGGTGAGTTCCTAAATTGGTTACCAAGGCGTCTACTCCTTCAGAGTGGTCTTGGTAGGATAAAACGATGGAAACATAGTCCGTGATATTGCCGTGAGATGACGTCGAGCCATCGGCATTTGAAATAGAGCGAGGAGAAGATAATTTTTTGGTGGGTATACCTAATGATGTTACCCATTTTTTGTCAACGAAAGTCTGGCAGGCGCCAGAGTCGAGCAGAGCTTTTTCAATTGTTTTCTTCCATTTTTGGCCGTTTTTCTGAAAATAGACGTGAGTTGTGATGTCGAATTCATCACCGTCGGGGATTGTCCTGAGGTTAAGGTTAGTGGGGGAGGATTTGAAAGAAAAAGATTTAATCGAAGTATTCTTTATTTTTTCTAAAGGAGAATTAAGCACACGTTGTTTTACTTCGGGTGCCGCGCTCAAATGAGACGCTCCTTCCGAAGGCAGAGAAAAACTACTAGACAAAACAAAGTTCGATGAGTTGTCAACTACCGACCCACCGTCCATCTCCCCTAAGACTGCGAACCGATTGTGAGAAGAAGAAACAGAAGAGTATGTAAAAGAAGTAAGAAGGTCTGTAGCCGAGTGAGCACCTCCCTGGTTCACTCGGCCTTGCCTTTTCCCTTAAGTCCGTCGGCAGCTAGCTGCCGGGCTTGTGCCGTAAACATGTCAAAATAAAAAGCCTTTGCTTCGTCTGTCTGCCACGGCGGGGCAGATGAGAGCATCGAAGGCGCGGGAGAGGAAGGGATGGCGGTGATGTGGGTGGTCGGGGCCAGCTCGATTTGGCGGTTGTTGGACCGCGGCGGGATGTACCTTGTTTTGCCCATGGTCGGGTCGAAGACGGGATGACCGCGGGGCTTCCTTGGTTCCTTGCAGTTGGCCGAGAGGTGACCAACTTTGTTACAATTGTAACATTTGCGGGTTTCAGTATTAGATTGGACAGCCCACGTGTCCATTGGTGCCCCCCGACCGGGCTGCGTACCGACCTCAGTAAATCGGGGTTCTTGCTGAGGACGGGTGGGGAGGTTCTGCCGTTCGAGGCGCATGTAGTTAAATTTTTTACCGATCAAGTCGGCTTCTTCTTGCCATGCGGAGAGTGTATCCTCGATTGCCGGTTTTCTCATGGAGATCTGGAAATAGATCTGATAATCGATGCGTTCTTTGTAAAGACGGAGGGTTGTAGCGTCCGTTTCATCGATATCAGCGTCTTTTCTCAGCAGCTCAAACTGCTGTGTGAAGATCTCGATAGGGAGACTGCCTTGTCGAAGCGTACATAGCTTGTGGTATGCTTCTTGTTTGAGAACCTCAATTCGGAAGAAGTCCTCAATCTCCTTTTTTAGTGTGGACCAGGCAGGCCAGGCAAGATGCCCGTTCAGGAGTTCCTCCGCGTTGGCCGCATATTTCTCCATGGTGATGTGGGCGAAGTTTTCAGCTTTGCCCGTCATGCGGAGAAGGACGGCTGCTGATTTTTGTCGATTGTCCAGTTCGTCGTGACACTGGACCCACGTGTCGATTTTTACCCACCAGGTGCGGAAGGTGTTTCTTGTGCCGTCCCAGGTGCCGGGTTTGGCAATAAGCTTGGAGGGGATGCGGGATGAGGTGGTGGCAGGTATTGGTTCCCCATCCGCGTCCAGGCGGGGTGGAGCGGTATGGAGGGCGAGGGATTGTTGAAGCGTTTGTTGCATCAACTGCATTGTATTAATTAGGTCTTGCCATGTTGGCGCGACCGGAGGGACGTTAGACATTCTGGGAGACTCGGGAGGAATGGAAGGGGAAGATGATCGTTCGCTTACAACGGGCGAAGGTGGGATGGGCGACGAAGAACGTTGCGGGGACGTAATCGTGAAAGACCGTTAGCTTCGTTGGTCCTGATGTTTACTACATTTCGTCCGAGAGTTCGACGATGGTGGGGGCAACGAGCGGGACGTGGGGCAGGAGCAGGCTCAACTGCGCGAATAGGGTGGTATGCGACGGGTGGCATAGGCGTACGAGGTCGATATATGGAATCGACTGGTGAAGGAGCACGTTCTGGCGTCTGAACGCGCCGGAGCTCTGCTGGAAGAGGGAACGGTGGTGCTGCTATAACCAGGCCAAGGAGTTCGTCAATTATAAAATATTGTGGCTCAGGAGACGGTGTGCGGGAAACAACAGGAGTATGGTCGTTTGGGTCTACGTTGTCTGGATTATCAAGTATGTATGGGGGTGTTCATTGACGAAGGCGGTTAAGGCGGTAGAAATCGAGGGCGGTGAATTCCTGGCGACGTTCGGCACGGTACAGGAAGCGAGTGCGCATAGAAGGTAGGGTGAGGAATGTAGCGAGGAAGAACAGGATAGTCCTATTCAAGTGAAACCGGTTGGTGAACTGTGACACTTAGAATGAGTTTGACCAGTGATTACGCAGGTCAGACGAGAGATTGAATAGAGACGATGGTTTGAGATTGAGTATCGACAACGATGACGATGGAGATGGTGAATGTATGGATTGGGATGTAAACGATGTATCGACGTAGCATCCGTTGACGAGGATGAGTT
>JBBPRT010000251.1:0-15620 GCA_038093175.1 Boletus hoseneyae
GGGGGGGGGATTCAACCTCCTGGATACCGCGGATGATGGTCGGGGACTTGCTTCTGGGTGACATACTGAACGTGGAATTTGTCGAATCTCTCAGGTTCAACGAGCTTTGTGGCCTCATATTTCCAACTCGACGTGTACTATGCGACGAACACATCTCGCCTTAATTTCATTCTCACGCATTCGGATCACGATACACCTTTGGCCCCATCACCTGAGACGCTGTTCATATCTATTTCTACAGCGATCATGATTCAAATTGAAACTACATTCCGCTCCCTCTTTTTTCATCTCCTCCGAGTCCTGTACTTTCCATGATTTGAACAATACACCGTTCGTTGGTGTCTGGATATGATTGGGACAGCGACATTGATGAATCCAACAAGCCCGCTCTCTCCAGTGAACATGGGATCTTCCGTTCCCACTCGCGGTGAGATGTCGGATTTCCCTTCCTACGTAGCAATAGTCATCAGCCCTAGAGGGGCGCTTGGCGTAGCACCAGCAGGTCCTTTCGCAGGTCCCACTATCGTTCCAGCCCTACTCCGCCTTGGGATACAGTTACTTCCTATCTTCGGAGACGGATGACCCGGACAGATGGGGGTACTCAGGCGGATTTGTCGGTCCAGCCACACCGGTACCATTCGTACTTGGTTGTCGTGCATAGCCCAGCTAATTCTAGAAATTTCACCGATCCACCCCATTTTTGTGTATCTCGTGTATACCCAATGTTCAAGTTTTGTGACGACTGTGGAGCCTGTGGTTAGGTTCGATTTGGATTTACGAGCTAAGCGATCGCGATCCTCGAACTCCACCTTACCTTGATCTACGTAGGATATTACTCGCTCAGCGCTGCTGCCAGTGGGGTCAGCACCAGATCGAGCTAAACTTGAGTCTCAAACACCAAGATATCCGGCAGGAACTTGATGTATGCAAGATGACAGCATACGAGACAAGTGTCGAGTAAGTACTGATGGTCGTTTGAAACGCGTGGGGATTTGACATGCGAGGTAGCCGCCCATCGCATCGACTACTCCACTATTGTCCAAACATTACCGATACATTAAAGTTTGAAACGATACGCAGTGGGATGCTTTCCGTCCAACCTGGCAACTTGAAAGGCCAGGAAATGAAACATCCAACTCATCCACGCAGGTGCGGGTGCAGATCCCTTCCTTCGTGACATCATATCTTTCTAATCCTTCCTAGATCACGTTTGAAATTTGACGTCTGGGTGAGGTCATTCTTGTTGCCATCCAACTAATCGGGAGACAACAATTTGCGCTGATAGTCGGGGCCGATGGCCGGAGACACGTTTTCAACTGTGGAATTCCATGACATCAATAATGATTACTTGCACTTTTTTTTTTCCTAACCGACTGTCTTCTGATTTAGAAAAAATCTGGTTCTGGGGGACTACTTTGTTTTATCCGGGCCCGGGTGCACTATGAGATGATACCTCTCCCGGAGTGCACAGATTATTCTGAAGACATATCGCCCAAGTTTCATCGTCACGCGACGGTCAGACGCCCGCCGTCTTCATGTCCGTCACTACAACCATCACGTCCCCGAATAGATATAGTGATTACTATTACACTCACACTCCCTCCCCTTTGTTTTGATATCCCCTTGCACTACAGAACTACGCCACTGGTCGCGCGCTTGAATCCCAGACCGATCGTCGTACGACCCACGATTGGAAAGAACGGATGATGAATCCAATGGTGCGTTCCCATCCCCATTTCCATGCCCACACAATCTCTAAGAAGCCAAGGAGTCAGACTCACTCACCGGATTCCGTTCCTCCCATGCCAACAAACGTCATGCGCGTCGGTGTCCGACCAAGTCCACCTGCCAAGCACTCCGAGTTCATGGTCCGAATCTTACGCAGCGTCAGTACCATGACCGTGACGCGGGCCGCCTTTTCCATAAACGTCCCAAAGACAAAAGGTCCAGGTCCAGCCTGAGGTCCAGGTCCAGCTGGGCCCGAAAGCGATGTGACACCGACTCATCTAGCAACAATATTCGTGATGCCCGCGCCCTGCGAACTGCCCAGCTTTCCCCCTCGGGTCCGAGTCCGACCCGCCAAGAAGTTGGAACTCGGCGTCCGCGTTTTTGGGCAGCACCGCGATCGTGGCGCCAGCCGCCCTTTTCCGTCGACGCCACAAAGGTCCAGGTCGTTTGACGGTCCGACTTTTGTTCAGAAACCCGTCCGTATCTGGCAACTCCGTACTGAGCACTCGGTGCTCGGTCCTTACTCGTTTACGGCATGACGCATTACATGATCGTGCGTGGTCACGGTTAGTGCGACCGACGGATGGACCTCTTCTAAACGGTCCGGGAGTAAGAAATGATCAAAAACCCCCGACGCAAGCCACTCCGAAAAGCCGACGACGCGATGCCACATCTGTTGATTCCGTTACCCCAGTACCCAGTACCCAGGTCCTCGAGCGCCCCGTTCAACTTGAGTACATTTGAGTCGACACGCTGTTCCTCCAGAACACGTAGTCTCGGACCGACACCCTCAAACGAGAACGACCTGCCTCGATGGAATCACTACTCACACACTACCACCGAATGTTCCAGACCCGTACCACCCTCTCGGAAGCCCTCTTCCTCCCGGAGTTGCCTCGCCATCATCACAGTGGGGACTCTCACAGTCACGTGCCTATTTCCCATTTTCTGTTGTCTTCTCCTTCCCCACATCATTGATATGATACATGACACATAACAAGTGGACATATTCGGCTAGTTTGTGTACTCACGTCCGAGGTCTCCGTTTCATCGTTTGTCAATGAATGAGGTCATGTCTTATCTTACACAGAACCCGAGATATCCGTCAGAATCTGTGACGTCACACTGTTATCGGGGTCGAACAGATCCCATCTACGAGCATCAATTGCAAGTTTTAACAAGTACATGTACAAGAAAAACAAGAAAGGAAAGGAAAGGAAAAAAAAAAAGATCATCATCAAACAAGAATAATGGAAAATGGGCAGCATCACGCATGTGTGCTACATGAACAAGTAACTGAGAAAAAATGGCGCATGTCATCAGTGAGCAGGATCCAAGCAATAATAATAGGTGTGTCAAAAAAAGAGGTAAAAGAACACAAGAAAGGAAAGAAAAGGTACCAAGACATGTAATATGATGCGCCCTTGTCACTGTGGAAACGATGCATATCCGGGGTATGCATTATACTGCCCCGTCAACGAGCCCAACGGGCGCGTTGGCTGAGGCTGCGCATATGCAGCCGCACTCCCGTTTGCACCCGTTGTCATCGCCGGACGGGTTTGAGGCGATCGATTACTATGCGCGAGTCCATGTGAATGAAAGACCCCAGATGGATTCTGACAAGGCAACAACACATCAGGACCACACTAAAAATAGAATAAATAGAAGAACCGTACCGTATTAACCGGGGACCGGCCAGACATCCGACTAGATAATGAAGAAGAGGACGAAGACCGGCTCGGCGCATCTCCGACAGATAAGTAGCTCGGCGGATCAGGGTAGAATGAATTTGTCCCGGTCCCGGGTCCCGTTCCAACCGGACTTGGTCGGTTCACGACACTCGCGGTTAACCCGTCTCGCACAGTGGTCATTGCCATGTAATCCGGTACACGGAGGGATCCGGAGCGCCGGGACACATTCGCGCTCGTGGATGGCGGATCTGAGGATTTGAGGGGGTTGCAACATGCGTTACGTTCCCCGGAGAGAGCGTACGCCGTCGTTCGTGCCCCGGAACCAGACCCTACGTGGCCGTTGGACCGTTGATCATATTCAGCTCCACACTGCGGCGAACAGGAACATGCACCGCTCGGGCAACCACACCGGCCAAGGCAAGCAGAATCCGCCGAAGACGGAGGCTGAGACGGGCGCGTGTGATTGTGATGGGGCTGCGGATGGGAATTGGAATTAGCACTGGGGTTCGGCATCGGAGTGGGGAATGCAGCCATCGGGTTCATCGACAATTCATATGGGCTAAAACCGGTGGACATTCCCACCGCACTCGTGGTGGGCGGTGCAGATATCTGTCTCAGCCACTCTTCGAATTCCCGCGTTTGAGAGTCCGAGCCAGAGTCGATAGTGGGTGGTGCGGAACTTGGTGGCAAGGAAAGGATGGTACAGTCGAGGCAAAAGGAGCACGATGCGGGGTTGGTGCATGCCGCGTATGCGCCACCCGGTGGGATCGGCGCATTGTTGTGTTGGCTGCATCCCGGGCACCGACAGGAGTCGCCACAGGTGCACGCGGAGGGAAAGACACCCGATGCACCCTGCCAAGCTTCAAACCCAGATTGCGTGCCTGGAAGCATACTTCTCTGGACAGGCGGTTGGTGACGCAATGGTGACGCACGTGCGTCACCCGCTTGCGGGACAGGTTTGGTCTCGTGGTGATCTGGCGTGTGCGCATGCTCATAGGCTCGACTGTATGGGCTGAAATACATGTTTTCGTGTGTGTGGCGGCTACTGTGGCCGTGTGAAAAGCTGGAAGAGGGATCATGGAGGGGACCATCGTTGCGTGGGGGCCGAGGGAGGACGGGACGGAGTTCAGCGATGCGGGCGAGGACGTGGGTGGAGAGCGGTGGGGGAGGATCCCCCTTGACAGCATGCAGAGACTCTGCATGGAGGTGGTGGTGGGGAAGATGTCTCTCCGCTTTGATGTCTTGGTGGTGAATAGAGGAACGCCGGCGGCCAGCAGGCTTGCGCAGCGTAAAGCAGTCGCACTGGTCACCCTTGTTACATCTACAGCCGCTAGGAGACGTTTCACCTTGTGAAAAGTCAATACTGTAGATGGAGGTAGTCAAAGGATGGCGTGTCGAGCCTACCGCTATGGTCAGATTCAACTGATCCGTCGGACACTGCGGGGAACATGGCGATCGCTTCCAGGTCTTCGGGGAGACCGTGGGGAAACGCAGCAACAGCCGGGAGTTTGGTTGCCCCTGAACATCAACAAGGCGGTAAAGTGAGTGAGATGAACGCTGGCGAGACAAGCGCATGCGGACCTTTTTTAGAGTGGGATGGATCCGAGACAGAGCTAGGGGACATTTCCTGGTTTCCACAAAGACATTTCACATGCACCTGTTTTGTTTTACGGAGTTCTCTGCAGTGTTCGCACTGCGTGACCGGACGACCCTTTTTCTTAATTTCGAACAAGGGACGATCGGTGTGTTTACAGGCCGAGGACCGATGTCCCTTTATGCACGTTTCACTGCGGTGAGCGAGCCGTGTCAGACGAGATGCGGGGAAAGGAGATAGCGTGGAGACATACCACGCATACTTCTTATCGCTAACGAGAACCTGCGCAGCGACGGGGTGGGTGTGGGTGCTGTGAGGGACGACGAGGAGGATGGGTACGCACCATTATGAGAGAGATGAGAGGGATATGAAGGCGCTCGGACGGGGATGGTGGACGAACACCGCCCGCGACGACGAGCTCGAGCTATGAACTGCAGACCATCGAGTGGCTAGAGGGTATTTAAACACCATGCAAAAGAAGACGGAAAAAAATAAAAAGAAAAGAAACAGTGTTGACGATCGTTGACGATGGCCCCGTGGCTCGCTTTAATCGCGGTGGCTTCTCCGCCACTGGATCCAAATAGATGTAAATAGCGTGACAGATGTGACTGTGACTGTAACAGTAGAGTGACCGAGTGTGACTTTTTGAGTGATTTCTGCCAAAGGATCGCTTGCAATGGGAACTTTGTCTGCTCGTGGGCCATCGATCATATGAGTTACTATTACGACCTACGAAAGTCTAGATAACCCTCCATTTCTCTGTATGCCCTGTCCCTAACTTCAATTCCGAGGTGGTAAAACAATAATCACCCCTTCCCGACGGTTGGGCCACTCTTTTTTCCGAGAGAAGATCTATCAGACCTGGCTTGCCTCGCGATCTTCCCCTCCAACGTTGCAACCTCCTGTGTGTGACAGCATGTCAAGGCTATACCGCTACTGGCCAAAGCTCCACAAGCGCCTCGTTGATATAGGAACACACTATAAATCTATACTCAGCGCGATCCGATGGCTTGTATGTGACTGACACGAGGCCCACCTTGCGCTTGCAAACCAGCTACAACAAGCCAACACTCAAATTGCCACTTCGCCCATCTCATCAGCAAATCTAATATAAATTGCATTTTTCCTATCTCCAATCTCCACTCGCAATCAAAACAACACGTCTACGAATGGGAAATCTGCCCAACTCGTCCACTATGCTTCATAAACTGAAACAGTGCGTCGGTCTCCAACCCCCCTTTTCGTATCCCTGGGGGTTGATGGGAGCGGTGATTGCGTCTACACCTCGTTTCACGACGCATCCTCTGCTTCCGCCGCACGCTGTTGTCTTCTCGCTTTCTTGGCCGCATTCGCCGCAGCTGCCTTGGCTTTTTTCGCCTCTGCACGTGCCACCTTTTCCTCTTCCTCCTTTCGCTTTGCTTCCTCCTCAGCATTTCGCTTCTCCTCCTCCGCCCTGGCCTTGGCCTCCGCTGCAGAGCTTCCACCCTTGTTCTTCTTTTTCGCTTCCCGCGCCTCCTTTTCCTCCTGTTTGATCCTCTTGATGCGGGGATCCAAGCTCAGCGTGAGATCGACCAGGCTCCGCAACCGGGCAGTATCTTCCTTTTTTCGTCGGGCGCGCTCCGATTTATTCTTTTTCTCCGTGTACCGCTTGTCATCACGGCTGTATCCCAACGCCGTCTGTCAATCACACGACATGGAGAAACCAAAGATAAGGAACCCAAGACCGACCTGTCACTTCCCTCGTTCACCTCCTTGTCCAGATACTCATGCGACCGCCAGCTATCAAAGTTGTACCAAAAGTCGTAAAACGCTTCCACCTTGTCCTTGGGGTCATCAAATGACCCCAACAATGGCACCGGCGTCTTCTTGCTAAACCGCGCCTCCATCTCGTACACCGGTGTCCACATCTTGAAAAAGTAATCGACCTCGTTGGTCTTGGACACCTTGAAATCTGCCGCAGTCGGCGCGTCTTCTTCGAGCGAGAGGTAATACGGATCGACGGAATCAAACTGTCGGCGTCGTTCGGGGTTCGCAAGCACTTCGTGTGCTTTTTGGATGCATTTGAAAAAGGCATCATCGTTGGTCGTGTGCGATAGACCGGCTTTTTTGTCGGGATGGTGCTTAAGCACCTTTTTGCGATCTGCGTGTGATGGAGAGGCAGGTCAGATCAGCGCCGAACGCAAACGCGTGGGATGTGCGTGGAAGAGGCATGATCGGGATGGTATTGGGCGGGGCGAGGGGTGTGCGGATACGTACGGGCAATTTTGATTTGTTCGGGCGTAGCCTTGTAGCGTAGATGAGAGAGCCCAAGAACCTGATAGTGATCTTGTTTCTATATAGACATGTCGTCAGTATCCGCAACGATCTGGACACAGGGTATGATGCAACAAGGCCGCGGTGTATAGAAAATAGCGAACGGGGAGGTGGATGGTGAGCAAATGAAGCGCATAGCGAATACCAAGCGCCAACTCGCCCGATAATAAAAATGAAATAAAACAGAGACGAGACAGACCTTCCACTCCTTTGGATCGAGCAATAACAACGTTGGCGACTCCTCTTCATCTCCGACGCCAAGATCATCTTCACCGTTCAGCCCGTCCACCCTCAGCGCCTCCGCCCTCAGTCGGTCTTGCTCGATCAGCTTGTCATACGCATCAAAAGAGAGGTTTTGCAGCGCGCGGCGCACGTGTGCGAGGTAGGCGGATCCAGCGGGGATGAGTTTACGTTGGACGACGGCTGGTTGTGTAGGCGTCTTTGGCGTGAGCGAGCATGGCACGGCAACAATCATCGACGGGTTGCGACTTACGAGCAAGGGTACGGGCAGACGCTGATACGTCAGGTGCAGCCCAGTTCTGAGGAAGCGCGGGCAGGACGGTAGCACTGGCCATTTCAGTAGGGGCCCTCTCACTTTTTTTTTTTCTCAACGTGTGCTCGACGCACTGCGAGATCAGCAAGTCACGTGCATGATGTGACCATTCACAATTTAAATGTTCCCACGCTCTGGGCCTGGGCAATCAGGCGCCGATGCGTCGGGTGTTGCGCAGTATTTTCCGAGGGAATGGGGGTAGGACGGTAGCACCTGACGAGTGCAACAGGCGATCTCTCCTTCTCCCTTTCCCTTGCTCTTTTTCCTCGGGTTGCGTGCGACACACGAAAAATGTTATCAGTAAGTCACGTGCAGGAGGCGACCGAATCAGGAGAGGGCAATTCGTCAAGGCTCCCAGGACCAACACTTCGCTTCTGGATTCTATGAGCGAGGGCGCAACCAGGCGCAGATACGTCGGGGTCAACCCAGATTTGAGGAAGCGAAGCAATGGTCCACTCTTTCCTTTTTTTTCCCTTTCGACATGTGCCAGCCACGCACCACGTCGCGTGAAAAATGTTATCACCAAGTCACGTGCAAACGAAGATCTGACAGAGCCAAGTTTCAGCACTTCAGTCGCCGTCCTTCCTGCACACGATATCAAGACTTGATGAAACTATGACAAGCACTGTGAAACCCGCAATTGTGTTGGTCCGACCGGTGTCATTTCCACGGAGATCAAACTTTCTATCCCCGGTGATTCGGGAGGCCAGCATTGGGATGTCATATCATGTTTCACGCCCAGAAGCACTCACAGGTTTGGGGCCTCTCAACTTAATTATCTACATAATTATATGAACGCACATGCGTTTGTAGAGCGCTCTTGATCCAAGATCGATCCAGACCCCGTACCCCCTCCGAGTCCTCCGCGGTTCCCGAAACTTGGCAGAGGCGATCACGATAGAAGGAACTCGCTGTCAACCACCATTAAATAAATGTTATCGCATGCTTTAGATGCTTTAGAGATCCGCATTACAACACCATAGACACACATTCTCTTCATGTATTTTATTTTATTTTATTTGATTGTTTTCAATCAAACCCATTCTCTACTTGTTCCCCCTTCGTCGCTCCCCGAACCCCTTGGCAGGCCGGTCCGAACAGCACGCCCTATCCTGGCCACCCGTACCCGGATCCAGCTCTGACTCAGAAGCAGGCCCAAGGGGGTCACGCACGACGACCACCCCCGAACTCGAACTCGTTCTCGACATCGAGCCAGGACTTGCAATCCCCACCTTGTCCTTGTCTCCAAAAATTCGACTCCGCGCTTCTTGGTACTGGGCCTCACGCTCGGAAAGCGTACCCCTTGGCGGCGCGGAGGACGTCCCTCCCGAGCCCGAGCTCGAGGCAGGCCCAGAAGAGGACATTGGTGATGATGTGCCGACATTATTGACGCTGGCGCTCGCATTCGGCGAGGGTCGTTTCAGGATACGCAGCGTCGGCTGAAACGCAGCAGGCGGCGGCGGAGGAAAACTCTGGCTCGTACTCGCGGGTGCAACAATAAGCTCAGGCATTGGCGCTCGCTTGTTACTGAGATCAGATTGGCGTCCAAACTGGACGATTAGCACCTACGCAATAAAACAAATAAAATAAATGGCGAAGAGACTCACGCTTCCTCCCAGATTTTACTGCTCTCTTCGTCGTCGTGCTGTTCTGGGGCTGCCTGCTCGCGCCTGGGCCTGGCAGCAGTGGGGCACGGGACCGGCGCCGTGCTATCGGTCCTGTTCCCACTTTCCTTTGCCTTGTTTGCCTGATGAGTCTCTTTCACCCCATGGGCCCCCCCATCGTCACTGGCATCGTCGTCATCGTCGTCGTCGTCCCAGTCATCACGCACGACCTTGGCCACCTGCTTCACATTCGGGGTCCGCTTCATAAACCCCGACCCGACCCGTCCACTCTCCTGACAAACGCCGCCATGGTTGAATCGACAGAATGAAATCATCGACAACCCCCAAGACAATATTGTAAGACGTAAGCGAACGGGCGCTTTCGGGAGCAAAAGACGAAAAAAAAAAAAACGAATCACCCAACTTACCACCGGGTCTTGATCCCACACACCACTGTCGTTCGTCTTCGTCATCGTGTCGAGACTTCAGCAGGGTCCGCGCAAGTTCTTGCGGGTCCACCGATAGCAAGTTCGGTATACGTACCTGCACACAGGTACGATGCGATATGAAACGTATCAGTCCGTCTCGTCGCAATGAAAAGTCCCGTTTAGTCACATTCGCGGAGTTGAAGGTAAAAAGGCGCAAAACGCCTCGGACACAATTCGAATGACAAAGCCGAACACGATTTACAGTTTACAAATACTACTCGTACAAAGACCTGCTCGTCCACCGCGATGCCTTGCAAATTGCTTCACGCTGCCGCCGTGAGGTCAGCGACTTGGTACAGGTATGTCCCAAGCACTTTGGTCTGCCCAAACACGCCATCAAGATCCGATCATAATTACGATAACAATCAAACAATCAAACACCCACGTACCCCTTCAATAAAATTGGAAACGTCCAATTTTTCGTTGGTTGAGCTGCATGAGTCACAACAACACGTGTGAGCGACGGCAACGACGACGACGACAAGGACGGAACAACACGTACTGCGCCCCATCGTCCGCCCGGCCCATCGGGAGTAACAACACGTTCACCCCCAATTTCTCGGCGAACGTGAGCGTCACAGGAATCGACCCCCCCTCGCGCGTGTAATCCGGCGACTTGTGCCAAACCGCCTAGTGACACGTTGGGCTCGGACCCGCTTTGCGACAAAAGCGTAGGTGGCACGCACCTCGATCGCTTTTCGCGCAGCTTCAAAGTTCCAGTGATTGACGTCCGCCACCCAGGGCTTTCCCCCGTGGAGATACTCGACCTGCACCTTGTTCTTACTGTTTAGCTTGGCGAATTCGGATTCGATGTACGCCGTCACGAGCGGGATGACCAATTCGGGCGTCTGTGGCGGGACGAGGCTGTATCCCAACCAAAGCCGGAGGTAAGTGGCACGATCGATCGCTCGATACTGGCACGGCATAGCAGGAACGTACCGAAGACTAAACTTGCCTGCCACTTTAGAGGGAATGACGGTCTTGCAACCTGGTTCCGAGAAGGCACCTTGAATGCCGTGCAGGGAGAGCGACGGGTTGCGCATGCGCCCCATAATCACCGTTTCTTTATCGTCCGACAATGCAATCTGGACATTCGTGAGTCGCGAACCTCGGGCGCTTTGTGGGGGGGATGAAGGAATGGTCATACCGATGCGCCAGCTGCTTCTGCAACGTCCGCGACGGAATAGTCCATCTTGGTGTATAATTTGCTAAACAGAGAGAAAAAATGAGTAAGGAGGTTCGATGACCGTAAAGAGGCGACGTTACATTTCGTCCTCTTCTGGGGGTGGGACCATCGCTTCAATGCCGGGAATTAGGATGTGGCCGTTGTGATCGACGAGTTTGCTCATGAGCTTGATGAGGTCCGTCATTGGCTCGTGGACCATGCGTCCAAAGAGCCCAGAATGCAGGTCCTGACCAGGACCCGACACATGAATGGCAAAGTAGGCAACCCCACGCAGGCCATAGGTCAACGCAGGTGTACGCGTGTTCAACCAATAATTGTCCGACTGCGCCAAGCCGTGTCAGGAGTTGGGTTGCAAGCAACGCGTGGAAAAAATAAATGAATAACGCACGATGCAAACGCAGTCGACGCCCTTGAACCATTCGCCCTCGGCGACCTCCTTCTCGATTAGCTCGTCCAAACCCTCGCTCCCGCTCTCCTCCATGCCTTCAAAGCAGAACCGGAGATTAACGGGGAGCTCGAGGCGCTGGGCGTGGTGCGCCTCGAGCACGTTGAGCCAGCCCATGATCGGGCCCTTGTCGTCCGTCGACCCACGGCCGTATAGCTTCTCGTCCCTCTCGACGAGCATGAATGGATCCGTCGTCCATCCGTCGGATCGGAGTGCCTAATACATCGACTCAGTAGGAGTATGCAAGGTTCTCAAGACTCGAGGGAGAGAACTCACGGGTTGTACGTCATAGTGCCCATAAATCAGCACCGTCTTCTTCTTGGGGTCTTCGCCCAGCTTGCCGAGGATGGCAGGCGGTAAGCTTAGGCGCTGACCCTGCAACGCCTGCTTCCCGAGCTCTTTGATCACTGTTGTCACCCCGAGCGCTTTGAGCTGTTTGTCGAGCCAGTGGCCCATCGCGATCGTCTGGCTGCGGTATGTTGCATCCGCGCTGATACTGTCGTGTCAAGTTTGGGCGATCGCCAGCAAAAAGGCGGGGGAAAAGGGAAATTTTCAGGATGCAGTGCAGCTCAAGAGAAATGAAGTATGCACCTCTTGATCTGGACCGCCTCAGCAAGACGCTGGACGAAGCTTGCCTTGTGCGTGTTGATGTAGTTCACGAAATCCGGATGGACGGTCATGATACTGATATTACTATGGGTTGATTATCTGCTGCGATTCTTGTACTGCCAGTTGTGGGTTGTCTGGGTCACGAGCTGGGGCTCGGTACCAATCACGACAGACGCTCTCACAGACATTCGGTGGATAGTCGGAAATATATTTACAGTGAGCACTGCCAGTATGTTGAAGCTTATATGAGCCTCACTGACACTTGTTCATAGCACCATCAATGAACCAAGGAAATGCAGGATATTCCATTATTGAAGTCGTGGTAATAAAGAGTGACACGAGTATCGTACTTCCAATTTCCAAGGTAAAAGTCGAGGGCCTCCCAGACTCCCCCAAACTAATTTTTCGAGATCAAACCTGAAAGACAGCCGTTCTGATCTTACGAAGGAGGTTTCAGACCCTGTTCGACTGGGTGCAACAACTGCCGATCTGCCAGTGAAAAAGATGTCGTTGCAAATTTAAGTGATCGTTATTGGCCGCCCATTCCATACTCAGCGTGCCTTCAATAGGTAAGTCCCCCCATCAACAGCTGTCTCTCACGTTCCCTTTAAAGTAAGAGTGAACGTGTCCCATATGTCAAACTGGGTCAACTTGATAAACTGGAACCACCGTACATTGTTTCGGGAGACAAAAGCACAAGTGAATACACGGTCCTGGATCCTAACTTCGTAGTTGTGACGCGTGTCCGTGTGTGAACGACGTAATGTATACAATACGCACCATATTTGAAAACACCAATTTCGCAGACAAATACTTATTTATGTGTCTGCGGGGTTCCTCCAGGAGCCGTGGGTAATCGATCAAGCTGGCGCCGTAAGCAATCATGATGGTGTGCCAAACATTATTAATTTATTCCTGTGCCCAATAGGCTGCGATGAGTCCAGGGTGCAGCCACTCACCTAGACACTGGTATGGCAGAGGAAAGCATTCTCTGATGCAATTTAGGATAAATGGTGACCTGAGTGATGCGTTAATAAACAGCCAAGGCGTCATGATACCACATTATGGGCAACCTTGTCCGTCCGAGGATCTCCAGATACAGATCGTTCATGTAGCAACAAATTATATTTCAGATCGAGCAGATCGTCGATGTTTGACTCGGGGACGACGTGCGCCAATCGCCTGGGTCATGAGGTCCATACATAGTAGTGTAAGTCCCTTGTTATCTGGTCTATTGATTTCCCCTGTAAAGTCGCATCTCGTGTTTCGTAGCAACTTCAATTTGTCCGCTGGCTCGTGACACGGCGGTGAATAATACCATCCCCATTTGTCTCCGCTGTACGGTTTGGTGTGATCCACGTAGTATATGGTTTGGTATGCGACTGCGGAGTTCTTGCTGCTGCGAGAAAGTGGGCCCACCCGATCGCAAACTGAAACGGTATTTCTTTCGACAGAATGAAGTACGTAGATCGGAATTGTTCTGTATGAGAAACAGGAGATCGTCTTCAAGGTGCCTTCGCAGCCAGGCTCCGCGATGTTCGGTGAGTCCGTTGCCAGCAGTGTGAGATCGAATGCTGACACCAAATCCCTAGACGGGCAAAGGTCCCTTGTGCTGTGTCCCAAGTCCTGGACAACATGATTGAGCCTTGAGCGTACAACACAGGAGATGACCAGCGTGACTGAGCAGCGATATCATGATGTAACGGCGTTTCTCTGGCGGCGTTCTGGGAATCGATATCCTACCTATGTTCAACCAGCGGCCATCATGATAGCATTTTCTGGTTTTCTCGTCTGACGCTGGGGTTAAAATAGGTGACTTAGTCGCATCAGTAAATTAACACTGTACTTACTTCACACTTACATACTTATTTACTACTTATCCGAGCTTGTGCTATTTGCCGAGCGACAAGTAACTGTAAGTAAGATTTTCCGTAACCTCAAGTGTAGCCGAGGCACCCAAGGCACGCTGGCGAGAAAGTAATTATTAAGTACATAGCAAGGTGCAATACAAGTAGAGTTACAAGTGTCTTCGAGACGACAGGTCTAGGCAGGGGATGGACTTGAATTTGATGTTGCTGCCAAGGGACCAAATGAAATCCTTGCGGATCATGTCTTTAAACTCACGGAGAGTGATTGGATCGACGTCAAGGTACTGAATATCTCTCTCTTCAATCTGGTTCATCTCGTGCAAACATTTGACTGTGGAATTGGATGAGGAAGGGGATTTTAATCATTCAAGCAGGATGACATACTTTGGACTATGACGCAATCTCAAATGCGTGATGATCAGCGTATTTATTGATGTAGAAGAGTCGAAAATGATTATAGGACTTGTGTAGGTGAATTTGGGTTGGGATCATGTGTTTACCATAGACAGGAATAAGGTGGGCTGCCCGGTAGATGGTATCGATGTGGATAACACTGTAAGAGCGCTGGTTCTGCTGATTAAACTGTGGGCGCACTATCCACATCCCCGTATCCTCATCTGGATGGTCACCAACACGATTGAACCAGTTGACAATGGCACATGGGTAATAGCTGCCATTAAAGTGGAATGAGAAGAAACAATGGATGCGTGTGACCTCCAGTCCATTCATTGGATCGGTTTCTGGGTTTGCATTGACGAAGACACAGTCGTTCCGCGGTCCTTCATTTCGCCAATTCAGAGTGGAGCGAATGACCTCATGACGCATGCCATGGATGCCACTAATGTCACTGGGTGCATAGAAAAATGCATTTGCCGAGTTGAACACCTTGACTGGGCCAAAGTATTTAGGGTAGTCATGTTCAGGAGTTTCGAGCAAAAGGTTTGCATTGTCGGCGTCAGGTAGTTTTTGTTCGAATAGGAATTTAGAAAGGAGGGAGGTGATGTCTGGTATATTAAGCTCCTCTCCTAGCTGAGGCACGTTGCGTGCTCATTTGCGCTCTAAATGTCAAAGGTTAAGCATGGGAGATGATTCAGCAAGCAAACCTGACTCACGACAAGTTTGCGCAAGTTTGACATGTGCCTGTATTGCTGTTGCGTCTGTATCAACAGGCTTCCCGCTACTGAAACCGTTCGAGAACCTGAACAAGTACAACCTAGTTGATAGGGTGTACGCATGATCTAATCGAGATGACTGAGGACGAGGTGGTGTCGTAGACGACGACAAGGACGATAGTGGAATTTGTTGTTGATATAGAGACAAAGTAATAACGGAGCATCCGTTGACGAGGATGAGTTCGGCAAGTGCAAGGGTAGGAAGTAAGAGTGGTAAACAGAAGTCCAGGCCCCCTTGGGAGAGTAGACAAGTGAATAGGACTGGGGAACGACGACGAGAGGGTACGGTATATATATGATACTAAGGTGCTTTAGGGTAGGTCGTCTGAGTCCTAAATACTTGAGGGCCGGTGTGAGAATGAAAGAGAT
>JBBPRT010000252.1:0-15549 GCA_038093175.1 Boletus hoseneyae
TACCCACCTTCATAGGTATCAAGCTTCTGACTCGACTGCAGCCAACTTCTTTCTCGCTGAATACCATATCACGAATGCTCTCCGAAACTGATCGCACGCAATGGAGAGCGAGATTGCAGAGAAGATAATGACCAGTATGTCGAGTTTGCTGTGGGTCTGACCCATGAAACCGGAGATGGCCATGACAACAGCCGAGCTGTGTAATATCATCAGCATGGGTCGATCTTCCAGAACAGCTAAGTTAGCCTGTTCACATCAAGAATAACATCCCGACGATGCCTAGCAAGGAATGGGTTAGTAACGGTCAAGGAAATGAGAATGCTGAGAGCATTCACAATATCTGATTGAAGGGCATCTATGAGTTCTAGCTGCAAAATAAAAACATCCTGTACTCACTGTAATAGCGGGGTCATGGTTATGACTGAGGTGAGAGTGGTAGCACAAGAAGTCGAACACGGGGGTGGGGCCCTTTGGTGACACCAACATGATGACAGCGACCCCGCGGCCGATCAAATATGGAAGGAGGGAGTTGTGCGACAGGTCGGCTGCAGGCCGGCAATATTAGCGCGATGAGAGCCACTAGTAAGACTTGGCTGGTGACGGCCTCAATGAGTGCTTGCTTCCCCACCTGAAGTACCCAAAAGTTGGAAGGTCGCGGTCCTCCGGTACGATGGACCTATCGGTAGCAAGGCGACCATGGTGCCAAGATTGAAGTTCAGAATGGAAAGCGATGCAAAGGTAGCAGCTGCAATCGATATATTACAGCGAATGCCCGAGCCTGAGCAACGTGTCCGAGGAGTCTACCAAGTTATGCTTCAATGACAATTGAATTTATGGCCTTGATTATAACTTGTCTTGATGTATACGTACATTCTTGTCAACGACCTTACTAGCTCCCTGCTGACAGTGTACCGTGACCTTGGGGAGAATTTACTGTCATTCAAGTTTACAGCGGAGACGTGTCGAAGTTGTATGACATATGGACTATATTTCCTAAACGAGAAGCGTAGTACGTGTCCAGCCACGTTAGTAGTGCCGATCCTCGTCACTCGTTCAGTTTGTGTTCTCCAGTCCGGTTTGTCCTTCTCGCTCATTATGCCCAGTCTCTGCCTACGCAGAGCTTTATTTCTCTTTGTGCTCTTCACTGGGTTTCTTGAATCTTCGTTTGCAGCCTTATTAGCCATCGACTATGGCTCGGACTGGATCAAGGCTTCTTTGATGAAACCGGGCATGCCCTTCGACGTTCTTTTAAACAAGGACTCCAAGAGAAAAATACAGTCGTCTGTTGCTTGGAAAAGAGATGACCGACTGTTTGGATCCGACGCCGCTAGCTTGGTACGTGTCGCACACTTCACCCGGTAGCACATACACTGAAAGTATCTCCAGGCTTCACGCTTCCCTTCCGACTCGTTCACGTCACTTAAACTGCTCCAGGGCGCGCCGTACAACTCCAAGGCGGTCTCTTACTTTACCCAGATATCTACTTCCGACATCGTCGAGTCTGGACGATCAACAGTAGCGCTCAGGCAAAGTGATGGTACGGAATGGAACACAGAGGAACTCGTCGCCATGCAGCTTGCCTATGTGAAACAGCTTGCAGAGAGCCTTGCCGGGGAACCGGTCCGCGACGTTGTCCTCACCGTTCCACCTCACTATACGCAGTTCGAGCGCGACGCCGTCGTGGATGCCGTGGAAATTGCTGGGATGAAAACCCTTACACTAATCAATGATGGGACAGCTGTGGCGGTCAACTACGCAATGACCCGAACGTTCTCGTCAACTCCAGAATACCACGTCATCTACGACGCTGGCGCGTCCTCTACCCGGGCAACGCTTGTCTCGTTTGCGGCTGCTGAAGACCCAAAGACAAAAGCATCTTACACACAAATATCTGTTCTTGGTGTCGGTTTCGATCGATCCACGAGTGGCACCGACCTCGACAGACGTTTGAGGGAGATTCTCGTAGAGAAGTTCATCACTCAACACAAACGAGACATCCGCAGAGACAAGCGTGGCATGGCAAAGCTCTGGAAGGAGGCAAGCCGTGTAAAGGCCATTCTCAGCGCCAACACTGAAGCAGTGTCAACGGTAGGTATCCTGTAGCACACCAGAACTTTCAGCGACTAATGCAAGAACCGCGCAATAGGTAGAGAGCGCCGCCTTTGATATTGACTTTAGGACCAAGGTCACTCGTGAGCAATTCGAAAGAGCTTGCTCAGATTTGCGCAGCCGCTTTGCCAAACCTATTCATGATGCTTTAGCCAGCGCTGGTCTGAACCTGGTAAGTCATCGAGTACCTATCAATTCACCCCGAGCTGACCTATCATAGGATCAAGTATCGTCTGTGATTTTGACTGGTGGAAGCTCACGCACACCAATGGTCCAGGCTGCCATCAAAGCCGCCGTTGGAGAGTAGGTACCCCTTTAACACAGTGACGAAATCCTCACCATTTGGCGTCCAGGAATCGGATAGCACAAAATGTCAATGCCGATGAGGCGGCTGTACTAGGTAGAACTCTGTCTCCGTTGACCCGTGCATGAGACTAAGTATCCACTTCTGTGACGACAGGCGCAGGACTCTACGGTGCCTCCCTATCACGTCAGTTCAAGACGAAGGACATCCGAATTGCTGATATTGCAATATATGATATCCAAGCATCCTACTTTGCTTCTACCCCTGAATCACGGACCATACATTCCCTCATTTTTTCCGAAGGCTCTCAATACGGTTCTCGTAAGACCCTCTCGTTCAGGCGTACAGAGGACTTCTCTGTCTGGCTGGACTACAAGACCGAAGTTGCACCGTAAGAATACCCCGCCATCGCGGGATGTATGAACTGATTCCTGTGCATGCAGTGGCTTCCCGCGTGAGATTCTCCAAGTTCAAATCGGAGGGGTCGCGGAAGCCCTTGGGAATCTCACTGAGCGCGGTGCTATAGATCCTGTGATCAAGCTCACAGTTGCCCTCTCTGAGTCTGGGTTTGTCTCTGCGAAGGAGGCGGTCGCGTATGGTGAAGTAAAGGACGAGTCTCTTACAGGTGTGTAAATTCTTGCATGTCCCTTCTATGATCATCAAGCCAGTCCAGGCATGCTAAAAGGCCTCTTTGGCGGAGGTTCAGGGGAGCAGGAAGTTTTAAAGGAGCCAGGCGCGGAGGGTACGACTCAGGTTGGCGAAGCTCAACAGACAGGTGCCCCGGCTAAAGAAAAGAAGGTCAAGGGAGAGAAGGACTTGAGCACCATTCCTCTGCAGGTCGACATAGTATTCTCCAGTCTCCCTCCTATGACAGTCGCGGAGAAACGCACATCTCGTGATAGGTTAGTCATCTTCACAGCTCCACTGCCCATTGGTAACGTTGTGCATGACCTCAGACTACGTGCAATAGACATCAAGGAAGCGTCGAAGGTTCTCCGCGAAGAAGCACACAATACCCTTGAAGCGTACTTGTATAAGCTCCGTGACCTCCTCGAAGATAGTCCGGACTCGCCATTCATGAAATGCTCGAAACCCTCGGAGAGGCAAGCTATCTCGCACAAACTTGCCGATACGATAACATGGCTCCATGAAGAGGGTGAAACAGCCGATACATCCGAGCTGAGGGAGAAGCGTGGGGCACTAGAGTGCGTACATGTTGCAGCGTATATTTTGGTTTCTGAATCTATGTCCAGGTTATTGGAGCGGCCAATTGTACATCGTTACAAGGAGATCGAAGACTTCCCGGCAGCTCTCAATAACAGCCAAAAGTGGAACTGGTCTACGAGGCTTTTCCTCACTGAAGCACGCGCGAACCTCACTGCCGAAGCTGCCGCGAGTATCCCTTCTAAATGGACGTCCGAAGAGCTCGATGCACTTGAGGCGACACTGAAGGAACATGAAGTATGGCTGAACGATGGCGTTGAGAGACAAAAGCGCACGCCGATGAATGAAAACCCTGCCATTGAGACAAGGACGATGAAGGAACGAGCCAAGACTCTTGAGCTGCATTTGCAACGGTTGGTGAAGAAGAAGGCGCCCAGGGTCAAGAAAACGCCCGCTTCATCAAGTGCAGAGCCAAAACAGACGAATTCGGATAGAGAGACTGGGCATGACGAATTGTAGATGCCGATATGGCACACTAGCAGTGGAATAGACAGCAATGATTACACCCCTGGTGAGAGCATGAAGACGGCTCGGACGAGCGACTGGGGTTACGCGTAACTTTTAAATTTTGAAACACATCAAGCCAATGTTGCTAGGTTCTATACGCTTTTACTAGTGAAAGGAATGACACGCAGCGACTACCAAAAAGTATTTGTTGGTGCTTGTGTCATTGCTGGCACTTGGACAACGATCTCCAGTAAAGTTGCCTTCACTTCTTTCCATTGTATCTCGCCAACCGTCTCAGCATTGTGGTCAACGTTGCGTGCGAGCAGTATCTTTATACCGCAACTTGGTCGTGATTTGATTTATCTCTATGTCAAGACGAAGCTACGATAGCGTCGCTCACGACAAACGGCTGTCCAAGTATCGTGTCTCCGATGATGATCTCTTTGAGTGCGTATCGCGCAATCACAGACACATCCCAATCCTGATCTCTCTCTTCAGCTATGTCCTCCGTGTAGCGTGAGTTGTATCCCAACCTCACATTGGTCCCACCTGAAGCGTTGACATAGCATCCTGAGTTATATCACCTCTCCGAAAGTCGTAGCGACACACTCGAACGGAGCAGAGAACAAGGAAAAAGAGCACCATTCCAAAATCTCTGGTGCTATATCACATTCTATTATCTCTATAGGTGATATCTTCAAGGAGATCAGGGATGGATCCAAGAGCGTCAAGTTCCCAGAGAGGCTTCTCAAGGTCCTCGAACAGAAACTGCAGAACATAGCTATGGGGAAGGAGGCCGCGTACGTGGTCTGTGTGTCCTGTCGATGGCAAGGTTGCCTAACCTCCTTAAAGGTACTCTGATCAGTTGACGCGCAGAACCATGGCCGTGTTTTACAACCAATTTATGGGCGATCCATTTCGAAGACAGATGAAAGAGAACAGAAGTATCGAGGAGCTCATTTTGATGTTTGCTTCACAGGCTACTGGTGTGCTCAGGAAAGAACCCACCCTGGTGGATGACGCTTGGAAAGTCGAGGTCAATAATCAAATTGCACAGTTCGTGCGGATGCTACGCGATTGTCTCAAGGGTCTTAGCCATGTTTCACCTGAGTTGAACTCTCGTTTGGACGTGTACCATGCGAAGCTCTCGCAATCTACGAATGAGCACGACTCCGCATCGACTTCTCGAGATCGTGGGGAATCCGTTAGTATCGCCCCTGGCGTCAGCACGAACATCTATGACATGCCATTCGTATTGGTTGTCGCCAAGCTGTTCAAGATCCCTGAAAACGCAATGCAAACTGAGGTCGATAGGCTGAGGAAAACGTGTACAGAGAAGGTAGGAATATAGGTTCTCAAGTCCTCATAGAACTCAGATTTTCTCCAGGCAGCCGTGGTTGACCTCAAGGTACAATGAACCAGTGTACTACACCGAGAAACGTGCTGAAAGATCAATGACAGACCTGTCTGAAGAACATCAATGCCGGTGTACCTTTTCCAGGCAGGCGAGAGGACTTTGACAACGATGCTGCGTGGAACCAGTGGCGAAGCGTGGAAACAGCCCATCTCTCACAACTGATGATGGCCATGATGTCTTCGAATCCAGAGCTCGCTAAATCAATACCTACAGATGGAGGCAGTTCACCTCACAGTACAAGTCCGCGTCCCGGTTCTGTGTACTCTGTAACGTCTGGGTCGTCCAATCGCCATATTGCTGCCACCTCCGTTGGAAGCCGGCGATCCATCCTTGGTGGACCACACGGTAGCGATAGCATTCCGGACATAGTCGAGGAAGAGGTCGATGGCGATGACGAGATCCGTGTTGGACACAACTTCACATTTATTCCTCCGAATCCAAAGAGGTTCTACAAACGTATCGTCGAGTATTGCCTCAACGCCGATCTCGAAACCATGTTTGGACCCGAAGTTGACGATGCCGACGAAGTACCACTGACGATCCTGAGCTCATCCCATACAAGTCTCATCAATGAATGCGCATTGCGTTGGCGGATTGGTCAACCATACCGCGCCACGTGCTTCCTGGAGCTGATCAAGGAATTCTATGAACGAAGTCATGTACCGATGGAATGCATACCCGAGGCTTTACAGGCGGTCTCAAAAGTCATCCACGACCTCGAAGTCGACAAATGGCCAAGTCAAGACGTACGTAACACCCCGTGTAATGATGGAATCCCCATTCATATTGTTTCAACACACAGGCAGAGTTATTGGCCAACGTCTACGGCAGTCTATATAACATCTTCCTCTCATTGCTTTACCATTCAATGGAGACCCTGCCGAACCTCAAGGTCTCCGAGATCCAACCATATCTCAACGTGCTGGACCACGTCCGGGAAAGTGGGCTCATAACTCGCTTTGAAGCAGATATCAGGGCGCGGCTTTCAGACCTAGATGACCGCATCAAGTCATTGTCGGAGCAATTTTATCAGCAAAAGATTCAACAACTTCAAGCAGCTCCTGGAGTCAATCGCGCTCTTCCTCTCCTATTGATGACCGACGAATTGGAAAAGGCCGCGAAACAACTCGATAAACGTTTTCCCGAGCCACTCGTTGGGTATGTAGTTTCCCATGAAAACTCTTTCGTGTGTAATCATTGATCCCATTTTCTGATTTAAGCCGGGTAGACATCGTCTCTTTGGTTGTGGACGTGACCGTCCCATTATTCATCGCTGATTTGCAAAGTTCATCGAAGAAGCTGCTTGAATCATCCATGAATGGACCAACACCGGATGTCCCTATCCAGGATATATTCGCATTGTACCGAAGGACCAAGACACTCTTGTCGATGTTTACGGCATTTTGTCCAGAGTAAGGTCCCATCGGCCTCCCGAAGCTATCGGTTACTGATTTGTTACAGAGGTCATGTTGACTTTGATCTCAGCCAGTTCTTCATGTCATATGTCCTTCAATGGTTGCAAGACACCGACAATAAGACAAATCAATGGGTTCACGCTGTTAGTATCCACTCTCGTTACGATTCATGTCGACTGATCCAGACCTGTGCGATATAGGCTATTGCTGCCGACAAGGTCCGTCTTCGAATAGAGTGCAAGCATTACACGAGCTCACGTACTCGAGTAGTTTGAAGCAGAAAACACGGATGGGCATAGTTCATCTATTGTCGATCTGTTCGATTCTCTTCGTAGCCCTATAACATTCCTCCAGGAGCTGGAATGGTCGGATGAATACCAGAATGCCAGGTTCTTCACTAGTCTTTCGAAGGTACAAACATCACTTTGTTTCCTTTGGCATATGTGTTCATTATGCTTTTCAGACTATCTCTAAAGCCATCGAGCAATATTGCCGTAGTGTTGAAGAACTTTTCATGACCGAAATGTTCCCTCGCCCTGCAGAGTACCTACAGCCTCAAAAGTCTTCTGCTTGGCTCGAAAAGGCCAAGCAACTCGCTGCGACAAGTGAGAAGAAGGTCGAACCTTTCAACTTTCGCCCCGAGTCGTGTGTCAAGCTGAACAACGTCGAATCCGCTCGAAAGCTTTTGGATAATATGTACAACCAGATGCAAGTTGACAAGATCGCCGACGTGCTGTCCGCGTCTCCACCTGTGCCTGAGAAAGTTGATAGACCTAAGTTTTTGTTCGCGGTAAAGATAGTCATGGCAGAGGACCTCGTGCCACTAGACAGCAGTCCTTCAGCGCAACTTGACACGTTCGTCACTCTCAGCGATGAGGCCGGAAATCGCTTGGTAAAGACCCGGACGATATATGAGACACTGAACCCTCGCTGTAAGTGTGATCCAGTTTGTGATCTCAGCTATTCTGATCTCCACTTCAGGGGAAGAGACGTTTGACATCTCGGTCGACAAACCACTCTGGCTGATGTGCAGTATACGAGATCGTGCGTTGGTGGGTCAACACGACGTCGTCGGTCGCAGTTTTATCTGCCTTAACCCTGCACAATACGCCGATTTCCTGACGCATGACGTGTGGCTGAACCTCGAGGCAGCTAATCATGGTCACCAAGGCCGAATTCTTTTGCGTGTTAGTATGGAGGGTGAGAAAGATGATGCCCAGTTCTACTTTGGACGAGCGTTCAGGTCTCTGAAGCGCAGCGAAGGTGATATGATGCGTATTTTCATTGACAAGGTTAGTGGGCGAAGTCCAGTTTACGAGGATGTACTCATTGCATTTCCCCTCCGGCAGATGTCTCCGTTCATAAGACAGGCACTGTCGCGTACGGTACTGAAAAGTCTTGTCAAGACTGGTACGGTTCTCGACTACAACAAAGCCCTTGCGAATGTAACTGGCCTCTACCGATCTGCACTTGGCTCCAACTCGAACGAAGTGCAAGTCCCTCTTCCATCGTTTGAAAAGCCTCGCTTTCGTCCTGAGGAATTGACGGATGTAGAGATCGAGCGAGCTATTATTTCGCTCTTTGACTACTTCGACGCCAACTTACAGATCCTCAATACGCACTTGGCGGAGTCGGTCAAAGACGCGGTGATGCTGAGGGTCTGGAAGGAAGTTCTGACAGTCATTGAAGGCCTTCTCATTCCTCCATTGTCCAAGTTGTCGAGCGACATGAAACCCTTGAGCGACAAGGAAGTAGACATCGTCTTCAAGTGGTTGAAGGTAATGTTTCCGAACTTGGGCTTTCGATTGTTTTCTGATCGGGTCCGCAGTTCATGAGGGATTATTTCCATGCTGAAGGCGAAGGTGTTCCGTTGGAATCCCTTCAGAACCAGAAGTATCGTGACGTGGTGTCGATTCGCTTGTACTATGATTGGCATACGTGAGCGAGAAAATGTGGTAATGGACGTTGACTGATCCGTTTCCAGGGACACACTCATGGAAGAATGCGTGCGCGCCATGCAGCAGAGTTTACGAGAAGCAGTACCTGTCAAGAAGCGTGTCAAGAGTGTCTACAATCAGAGAAACCTTGGGACAATTAAGGAACGCAAGAAAGAGAAGCAAGAAAAGGAAGTATTTAGCGGGGAGATCATCGTGCGTATACTACGAATGAGGTGCGGGATTGTTCTATGAGCCTATGTCAAGCAAACTCAATTGGTATCGCAGACCAAATACCCAGGAGTTTATCGCACAGCAACTTGATATTATGCAAGCTATGCGAGCTGAACAAGAGCGATCTCAAGCAGCACAGCAAAACAGGAAGTCACAACGTACTCGGCACGCACAGATCCCACCACTACCAACAAAAGACTCATAGAAGTCCTGTCCACGATTTCTGATACCTTGCGTAATATACCCAAGCTTTCTTACTCGTCCGTTAATGTACCACTTTGTACGTGTGCGTAGTCACATCCTGTGGGTCCAAGGTTGTTTTGTTTGCTGCGGAGACTTACCTTACTCGGACTAATCCTTGTTCTTTTCATTGTTCTCTCTGTACTTACGTACCACCAGTACGACCAACTCCGATTGATCTGCTTGTTCCCCGGAGAACAATGGGACGCAGTCTCCAAGGAAATGGATGCGGTTCAACCGCCGCCAGAGCCTATATTTTATATGACATGCAAGTGTCGAAGGACGGTAAAAACTTGTTGCAGATCTTGGCTGTGACCACCCCGCCTTCCTCTATTTTTTGCAGCTTGCTGGTCCAAGCTCTCTGGTCCCCTTGTTCTTGTGTATCTCTATATTGCAAGCGCGGGTTCGCTCATTGTGCTTCCAGACTAGCAGCATGATCCTGCCCGGTTTCGCGCGTAAGTTGCACACGTTGTGTCTAATCCGTTCGAGTTAGGGACCATCTATCCGACAGGTGTATTCATAGCTCTCAACATTATCCGTGCACTGAGCATCGTTGCCCTCCTGCTCGTATTCGCGACTAACATCCTCGTATTGGTTGATGACATCGAGGCCGTCAACGCCTTCACGAACGGCAATTTCAACGTGACTGCGTTCAATGCTGGAAATTCGGACTATATCCCGTATGCCTGTTCCATGCCACGAGAGAATGGACTCTTTGCAATTTCTGACGATCCCGATTAGAAACAGCACCGTTCCCAACCAACCTGGCGGCGCATTTTGGGCAGTCCTGAACCGGATCTTTATCATTTTCCAGACTATCGTGCTCGTTCTGTCCGAAATCGGTGTGTGCCACTCACTAGCTCTTGTGGGGATAGAAACTTAGAGGGCATATAGATTGGCCTGTGACATTCTTTGATCATTTCTTTCCTGTCCTCGGAAAAGACTTTGGGGTTGGTGCCCTCGGAGTCATGCAATGCCTGTACGTCACCAAAGGCTCATGGGGCGTTCTATCTAAATCATCAGAACAGAATCGGCGCATCCGTCCTCTCTCATTACGTCGGCGACTTTCCGTTGGTGACCGCGTTCTTCCTGTTTTCGGTTGGATGCGTCAACATGCTCGTCGGTCTGATATTCCGGGAAACGGTCAAGGAAAAACGGTCGATCCTTTCGTGGCGCGAACGCGGCAAGGACATCCTCCCGTCACACCTCCGAGCGAGTGCACCGTCAAGCGCCTCCAGCAGGTCTGGAAAGGGATTTGGAAGACAAGCTGAAAAAGCAGGCACACTGAGAGGTATGTACTACGCCGGGAAGTTCGCATTCATCTCTGAAGGAAATCCCTAGCTCTCTCTCTCAGCAAGCCGCTCGAATCGCTTGCCAAGCATGCAGTTTGACATGCTGTCATTGTGTATGTGATGTTTCTGGTCGCGCACTGTTGTATCGAATATCTTGCAATCTGTCTGTATCTTACATCTTACGGACCTCTCCTCCGCCCGTCGTACCGTCTTTCCATTCGCTTGTGCATTGTTTGTACTTACTGCCTTGCAATCATATGTCTTCTCATAGACAATCCCGAGTGTTTTTAGATGCACGATCGAAAGATAAAAAAACAAGCGTTACAATGGCTCGCCCAGATGTAATACGACCCAGCGACCCGGAGCGCACTCTCTTCAAGGCACATACTTTCCATGCTTCTTATGCCAATCCTCGATCGAGTCGGGTCCCAAATTATTGTATACCTTTTTTCGCCCTTCTGGGAGACGCACATAATCAGGCTTGGAGTCCGAGTCAGTTTTCACCACCACCTGTTCCATTGAAAGGGAGAGAACTGGTGTCAGCTTCTCAGCGCAGACACCCCTATAAAATGTACCATCTCCTCTGGAGCCTCGAGTGGCGGGTCATCGATGGCGGACGCAAACGGATGAAGCAGGTCGGGCCTACAATATCATTGAAGTTGTCAAATCGAGGGGTGAACATCAGTCCCCTATTCGTACCTGCGTCGGAGAGAGGCGGACATACCAAGACCTGTCGAACAACCACAACATGGACGAGCACAGACTGCAAAAGTGGCGCTCGGACGAGGCGATGGTTTCCTCTGGGGTGTCGCGGTCGAGAACGGCGTGGTAGATGCTGTTCGATGGGAGGGGGTCAGATGGCCACTGCCAAGTCCTCAGGAAAGTGGTACGTACCGGATGTGTTCTGCTCCCTGAGAGATGGTGAGCGTGTCTGCTTTGGCACCGAGGTTGATCGACCCGCCCACACCACCAACTTTGCGACAGATGGAGCAAGTGCAGAGCTAGCACACGACCGTGAGTCTGGTTAAGGAGAGAACGACGTGAGGGAAGACCTGGTAGGGGACTGGAGTGTGGCTTTGTACGACAAAACGGACTGTCCCGCAGTGACAACTGCCTTTGAGCTCGACGGGCATCACGAATGATTCTGTAGCTTCCTAGTCAAGTTCGGAGTTCGAGAGTCAAGAACTGGGGATCTAGCTAGTGTAAGGGAGCACTAGTTGGATCCCCAGTTCTTGACTAGCTTGACTAGTACTCGAATCTTCTCAGGTCAGACTCGTAGCTACGCCTGAGGCTCTTCTTTTTCTCGACGATGCTGACTCTCAACACTGGATACTAGAACCGCCTATATTGAGCGGACCACTGGCAAGCCCCATAACCAATGATGTTGTCCCAGTTGCATTCATTGGATGTTTCTCTTGCACGTATCTCGTCGTATGACAAGCATTCTCGGAACATCCTTCACTATCTAGTCCTAATATATTCCGTGCAATCGTCCCGCATGTCAGGAATGCAAGGAAATGCCAAATTTTGTCCACAGCCTTGAGATCCGTATCATTCTCAAAGGTTGCCTTTGCATCGTCTGGCTGGTACTACTAGGTGCGCTCGCAGACTTTATTCGAGCTTGGTTCACAGCGTTTCGTCACGGCCTACGTCATTCTACCTCGTCAGCCGCATTGCTCGCCGCCACCCTATTGGACTTTGGAGTGTGGCTGACTTCCCTGACGAGTAGAAAAGGGCCCCCGTCGCTCCAGGTATCACCATTCTATTCTTCTTCTTCTTTTTCTTCTTCACATTCTTTCTCTTTAATTCTTCTTCGCAGTCTGCGGCTCCCTTGCGCAGATTGCTTTCGATGATGTTGCGGCATCTTGGGAATCGACGGGCTTGCTCGTTCGGTCGTCATACGAGGTGAGCTCGCCATCTACGAGACTCTTCTTCTGTTGTGCTGACGTGCATGCATGGCAGGTGCATGTGCCAGGTTTTCCGTGGATGGTTCGGGGTGTGAGTACGGTTTATTGACTCCTTCATGCTGCGGCGCTGAACAGATGTAACTACAGCTCGTCGAGTGCCTGACAGCGATCCCCTCCACACTGACAACCGATGTGGAGGGTAGAGCGCATGCTCGGAACCTCCAACTTGGACCCACACCTCATGCAAACCGTTCTTGTGCATGGTGGACGGTATCAACTAGGTCAGACTATTATCGTCAGCCCACCAGCGATGACTATGAGTTGCGGCACTCGTTCAAGTGCGCTCGAGGTCATTTATGGTCGTCATCAAGGCTAGCGTAATGGTCAACTTCGTGCACGCATCACCACCCCCATGCAGTGCAACCAACGTTGTTCATCAGGCGTTGGTTGCCAACCATGTCGTTCCCGAGGGTCCCTTCGTCATCATATACCCTTTCTTTCTTTCTTTCTTTCTTTTTGGTTCGGCTTTGTTTCTTTCTCGATAATGGTGAGTCGACCGCGTTATCTCTGGCACCTCGATTCTTACGCGTTTTAAGGAAAAACCCGCAAAAAAATAAATAAATAGAAAAACCCAAAAAAATCTTCTTTTTCTGGTCCCGGTTTCTATCCGAAAAGGTCTGTCGACCGACTCTCATAGACGACGCGACTCTCACATGTTCTGGTACTTGGGAAAAGAGATAAAACATTTTAAAAAATCAGAAAACCCAGAAAACCCCCCCCAAAAAATCAGAAAATCGTCAAAACCCCAAACAATTTGTCTCGCTTTAGGTATGCTATGCAGTGACACCTTTTTTTTCATCCTTCTGATGTTCTTTGACTGCTAGTCCTTTTTCTTTTATCTCGTTCTACCGGTTCTCCTTTGGTTTCGGTTTACTTCTGGTATGTTTGTCTGGTACACTATTGCTGAGCGAACGCGATGAACTCTAACACATCACAGCTTAGGAAAATCTAAGAAAACCCAAAAAAAATCAGAAAATCCGCGGTAACCTACGGGACGATGCACGATCCGACGGTTCCATTGATATTCGGCGATGCTCACACACACGACGACCACGATTTGATCTTCATGCCCCATGGCCGACTATAACCCGCTTCTCGTCATCCTACCCGGACCCATCATGAGATTTAGCGCCCGCTTCGGTGTGGCGGAAATCCCTGATGCTGTCCGTTGACCCCCTCTCTCTTTTTTTCGCCTCGGCCACGGCAGCATGTTTTGCTCGCATCTTGGATGTCGTGCACGCAAACTCGATCAAGTCTAACGCTCTCGTCGCAGACCTTTGGACTCGACTACTCGCCAAGTCTTCGGCTCCCCATTGTTTTGGCAATCAACTGGGATGGCAACGCGATCTTGCAATGGTGGCCCTCGCACTTTTTGGATCGCCTTCCTGCCTTGCGCCGGACGACTTGGAGAACGAGCACTGGTGCGGCGTAGGATGCACGTGACTCGGACTCGGCTTCGCGATGGTGTGTTGCCTTGTCGTAGGTAAATAGGATTAGTTGGAGTGTATCGTTTTGTGGACTTGTCGCACCAAAACCCCTCAAAAAAATCATAAAATGGTTTAAAACCCCTGAACGAGTGCATTTGAGGTCTTATCGGGCAGAGAGAGACGATATCTAGATAAACGGGTGTTTTCATCCGCATGGTGGTCGATCATCGTCTGCACCGGTTCAGTTCCGTCGCCGCAGCGGTGACGGGTAGCAAGCCCGTGGCACGTTCAGCTCCCCAAGCGGGTTTGATACACCAAGATGTGGGGAGCAGGGCGGGTACTGAAGTACTGAATCACGCTGCCAACAACAATGTCGAGCAGAGTCACTAGTACAACACGAGGGCATCTGAAAATTCACAAGTAAAACATCGTATCCTTTAGCCTTGGCCCCGAAACACCACCGCCCCACACCGTCCCCGCTTTCTCAAACACAGTCTCTTCTGCCCGCTTCTTTCCCTTCTTTCCCTTATCCTTACTATCCCCTTCATTGGCTCCCATCAATAACTTGTGCAAGTAGCACCGCCCTCGCTCACACGCCACGTCAGCCCAGTACGCAGGGGAGACGAGACTGACAGCCTTGGTCGCACGCGCAAACATGTAGCTCAGATCGTTGGTGACCCGTTGAAGCTCATCCGCCTTGAACCCGTTCTCGTCGTGGACCACGAAATAGTGCGTCGGTCGCGTCGTACCCTTGAGCCCGCCGTGCGCTGTGACGCATGTCCGCAAGAACAAGTTTTTGGTCAGCAAATCCATCTGGAAAGAGCGGGGTACAGACCTTGGAGGAAGAAATCAAACTCGTACGCTAGCGTGACGCCACGATCGACGACCGTGCCAGGAAGTGGGTTTCCATCCCTCGTAGCGTCTGCTTGCCGGGTGGGATAGAAGCGCGTGTTGTGTCTCTTACCACAGACAACAATGCTCAGCTTTGGCTCGTACGGTGCGCTTGGAGAGCCAAAGTTCTCAAAGGCCTTTCTCATCTTTGTCAGTTCATATTGGCGTACTTGCGCAAACTGGCTCTACAAAGAGACTCGGGAGTACCTTTATCAGACCGCAAAACAAGCACACGTACTTCGGAGACGCCATCACGGTATAGGACAACCCGCTTGGGTAAATATCCGTTGTGGGCCATGTACAGCTTGAAACGACTGATGAACATGTCCGTAAGGACATTGTCCCCGTCTTCCGGGTCACGATCAATCTAGCGACAGTCAGATGGTGACCCAATGGGGTGGGGGAGAGTCGGAATACCTCGACCTTGCTCCTTCTGATGGCAAGCGCCGCGGGATATTGCGCAAAGTGTTCGTCGATGCTTGCAACTACCGCCACAATGGATGCTGATTGGGGATCGTCAAGTCTCCACCTGTAGCGCATATACAAGATACTGACGTGCACCATCCACAGAGACTCCTTTTGCAGGATGCGTCACGTCCATACCCATGATCATCGTCGACGCGCTCTTGAGCCACGTCCCACTGTCCG
>JBBPRT010000253.1:0-15528 GCA_038093175.1 Boletus hoseneyae
GGGGTAGTGTTATAGTTCAGGACCTTACGCTGCGTACTTTCATTTTTCTTCATCTTATCAGACTTAGTTGTTTTCACTTTCGCAGTCACGTGACCAAGTCACTTGACTTACCCCTTTTTTAGATCACGTGACATTCTGCTCTTCTTCGTCACGTGACCTCACACGTGACCGTGGGACAACACGTGACTCGAGTCTAGACCTAGTCCAGACTCTCGTCTTATCTATGAAGTCACGCCTCAGGGTCACTTTGCGTTTCCCTCATGTCCTCTTATCTCTTTCATTCTCACACCGGCCCTCAAGTATTTAGGACTCAGACGACCTACCCTAAAGCACCTTAGTTTCATATATATACCGTATCTCTCTGTCGTCTTTTCCCAGTCCTATTCACTTGTCTACTCTCCTATAGGGGCCTGGACATTTGTTTGCTACTCCTTTCCTACCCATTGCCATTTGAGCCGAACTCATCCTCGTAAACGGATGCTACACGTTGTTACTGTTGTTTTCCCTATCGCCAATCTATATCTTGTCATTCGCGTCGAAGCCGATCTCCTTCACCGTCGTCTCCTCGTCACTACGTTCCTCCTCGAACGTATCTTTCCAGTCGTCTTCCTATAAAGTTAGGATTCCTCCTTTCAGGTCCTTAAACGGTTTCAGGTTGCACTTGCTCTAGGTTCCCATCCAGTTTCACCTGAATAGAACTGCCACAAGGGCCAAAGCTGCACTTTCCCCCTCCATCATTGTTTATGCATTCTAACAGATCCACCCATCATGAAAAAAGATAAGAAACCGCAGCCCTCAAGTTTGGAGTACCAATTGGCTTCAACCTAAACGATGATATCCCCACTCCCACTCTTCTATATCTCATCCTAGAACCCATCACCCCTGCTCACATTTGTGCACCCCGCAAGCGCAAAGTTAAGTTCGGAAAACAACCCCAATACATCTGCCCTGGCCAGAGAACCCCCAGTTACGAATTGCTCTTCACCCTCCCTTCTCATGACAAGATCTGCTGCCCTGCTCACTACACATAATATTGGGATTAGGCACCCCCACTGCACCAACATGGCAAGATATTGCTGACATCATGTCCCAGATGCAAGCTCTCTTACAAGCTAGCATCACCCAATCCCAACATTATGTCCCTTCTTCATCATCTGCCCCCTCAACAAAACTAATTGCCAATCCCAGTACTTGAGATGGCATAAGATCGACCTTCCATAACTGGTGTGTCTGTATCCACACATGGGTACATGCTCCGCTGCTGTCCTCCTCTGAATGACTGGCAAAGCTGAAAACTTTGCCAGGATCATCTTGGAGAAATATTCCAAAGGGAGCAACAATCCAGGAGGTTGGCCAGATTGGAACAATGTCAAAGAGAAGTGGAGAGTCACTTCCACATCAATATACTCATGGAGGAGTCATACCACCGACTGATGGCCCTGTGACAACTATGTTGATAGAGGTTTTCACACAACAATTTGAATTTCTTTGACAGGATGTGGGGCTTTCTGCCAACAATGCCAACATGCTCCAGTTTTACTGAGAGCACATTGATTACAATATATACTTCTAACTGTTGATTCAAAATCCCTGCCTCAACAAAACCCTAGAGAAGTGGTAGGAGAAGACCATCAGCCTTGGAAAATGCTTTGAGAAGATGAGAATGGAACAAACACGCCAACCGTTCTAAAGTTTCGAAGTACAAGTAGTACCTCGAAGTGTTACGCAAGGGAAAGAGGAGTAAAAGGTAGTCTCAAGTGGGAACACTCACTTGGGATAGGTGAAACATTGGTTAAACCAAGTGTCTTGTTTTAAAGAGCAGATAGAATGAATAAGAAGATAACTTGTTAAGATAAGATGAGCCGTAAGGGCTCTCCTTAAATATGTATAGAGATGTTTGTATCTATGTATGTTCATAGAATGTTCTAAAGTATTCTAGCGAATAGCAGATAATGCTTTTATCTATGATAAAGATACTATCCAATGGAAATAAAGACTTATATGATGAGTAAGATTGTATCATTATGACCAATATGAATAGTGTAAGCGCCTCATGTGATGTTATAGTTCAGGACCCATACGCTACGCTTTTCATTTTCTACACCTAATCATACTTAACAAACTTTCACGTTCGCAGTCACGTGACCAAATCACCTGACTTACCCCTTTTTAGATCACGTGACTCGAGTCTAGACCTGGCCCAGACTCTCGTCTTATCTATGATGTCACGCCTCACGGTTACCTTGCATTTCCCTCATGTCTTCTTATCATTGACTTTCCCTCGCTGGCCCTCAAGTATTTAGGACTCAGACGACCTACCCTAAACTCCCTTAGTATTATATATATACCGTTCCCTTCTGTCGTCTTTTCCTTAGTCCTATTCACTTGTCTACTCTCCACTTGGGGCCTGGACTCTTGTTTACTACTCCTTTCCATACCTTTGCACTTTGCCGTCTCATCCTCGTCATCGGATGCTACGTCGTTTCATCATTTCCATCCCAATCAACGATTTCACTGTCCTCATCCTCGTCGTGATCGATACCCGTCGACAACTCGTTATCAGCATAAGTTCCCTCGTCCAACCTATTAACTAGGTTGTTCTCGTTCAGGTTCAAATCCCATTACATGTGATAGATAGGATCACAGTTGAGATTTAACCTTATCACTATGATCTGGTTAAACTAGACTGACACATAGCTAATGCTTATGCAACATTAATGTTACTAATCTTCTATTAGTCACTGATCAATCTAGACTTGCTCATAGATTATTTAATCTTACCATATAATCATATCTATCACATGAGGCACTTACACTATTCATATTGGTCATAATGATGCAATTATTGCATCATTATTACTCATCATATAAGTTTTTATTTCCATTGGATAGTATCTTTATCATAGATAAGAGCATTATCTGCTATTCGCTAGAATACTTTAGAACATTCTATGAACATACATAGATACAAACATCTCTATACATATTTAAGGAAAGCCCTTACGGCTCATCTTATCTTAATGATTTATCTTCTGATTTGTTCTATCTGCTCTCGAAAGCAAAACACTTGGTTCTACTAATGTTTCACCTATCCTAAGTGAGTATTCCCACTTGAGACTATCTTCTACTCCTCTTTCCCTTGCGTAACACTTCAAGGTACTACCTGTACTTTGAAAGGTTATGAGCCCCATCTAGATAAGTGGAGTTCATCTTTTGATATCACGATGCCTCCCACCATCTTGCATGGTGAATGTTGATTCATGACCATGATCCAAGAAGTCCCAGTGGGGGAATTCCATCATCACAGTGCAAATGATTATCTGAGAACCTCTTCTCAGAGACTAAGGGATCACCAAAGGAATCCTTTTACAATTTTCAGAGTTCTTTCTTTGCCTTCTTCTTCCAACTCCTACCACTGCACTTTATCCCACCTTCAAAAAGCTTCATACGGACTCACAAGAATGCCCTCATCCATTCTAAACAATAGCCCATCTCATTTTCCCATTCCTACTCCACCTTTTATTGACTCTCTTATCAATGAGCTCTCTATTTTCTCAGTTGCCCAACCTTGCTCTTCCTCCTTCTTTTCACCTCTTCCACTTGGGCAACACTTTTAGCTTGACCTCAAGGAAGTCCAACAACTCATCAATGGGGAGTACATAATTCCTCATCTTAACCTACCTCCCATGCTTCATAGTGATTGTCCACTGAGTCCCATGGATCAAGCTCTGGTTGAAGGGTCTCTCCTAGTGCTTCAACCGGAGCCTGTCAGTCTGATAAGAGTCCACAAAATGATGGATCTCCTGGGAGTGGACATTCTGGACTTGGAGAGAGGCAAGTACATTGTTTCATGCCTTCCAGAGAACATGGAGTACCTCTGGATGGAAGACACCTTTCTAGGTGTCAACATCATCAACAGGAACGAAGAGAGCAACTGGATAGTAATGGATGAAGATAATCTGGAAATATGGGACATCCATCAGAAACACTTCCTGTTCCATCCACCTCTGCTCCTATCATTGCTTCTAACTCAGCACAGTCAGTACATGGTGGTGGAAGTGTCATCCAACATTAAGGTGATGAAACTGGTAGCCCCCATCTGGTTCCAACACCAAACACCACTTCTCAATCTTAGAGAAGTAGAAGCATCCCTTCAACAGGTAATTCCCTTTAGACTTTACCCAGAGGAGACCCACCTGGGCCAACTCATGGCTCAGAGACCCTTTATCAATAGTCTTTGCTATCTCGATGAAACCATTGCCCAATACCTTGAGGGAGCTAGATGGGCTTTCCCAGTTCACACCTATAATGAAACATCTAACCTTTGTATTCATGATCAAGGATTTGAAATATTCCATTGTGATATCTTTCCACCTTCCTATTCCAACATCTTCCTCTTCAAAGTGATGGCTTCGGCTTTTCGGGCTGAACAAAACACTGACCTCTATGAAATTGTTGAGAGATATCAAGAACTCCTACTCTAACTGAAGCAGAGACTATTTGGGATGAGTACACACACCTGGAATCAACTTTTTGATTTCCAGGCTAGGATTTCCTTCTATTTGGGTGAATCACAATGCCTATTCCCTCAAGACAAACTTCCTCTTGAGAAAATCATTTCTATCCAAAAACTAATTTATTCTTTTGAAGATTCGCCAGAACAAGTGAACAATGTCTATGATACCCTAACAGGAATTAACCAAAGAAGAAGAAAAAGAGCTGCTGAGGAGGGTGAGTCACAATGAAGAACTCATTGCCATATGTAGAAGTGGACTATATCTTTTTTCTCCTGTTCCTTCTACTTGGTCTTATTGCCACACTTTTACCCATTCATATATTTTTGAAATGTCTAACCCTCACCATACCTTTGCTGTCATGAATACCTGGAGTGATCTAGAGACTATAGATGTACCATACCATTCATGCACACAAAGAGAAATTCTCATAAAAACAGGAATTATGTCAGATAGGTACATGACAAACCCATATTACTTCAATATGTTATTTCTCAAATGTTTTGAATCTTTCTCATGGAATCCTTTACCTATGCATTACATAAAGAAACCTTATGAAGGTCCCTAGATGAAAATATAGCAAAAGCTTTATTGGAACCAAAAATTCCAGGAGTCTTTTGGATATAATTGGAAGCTTTGTCACTTTTGTTCTTGGATTATCACACACCAAAGATCTGGACAACCTCCGAGGATACAACCAGGGACACAGGGACAAGGCACAGGATACAGATTAGGATATGCAGGCAACACACCATTTTCCCTTCTTCAATACTTATTTGACATTCTGATTGCTGACAAAGGCTTCGCAAACATTCTTCTTTTCTAACTTCTAAATAGCTGCTTGTTATGCTTGGCCTAGACGAGGACAAGCGAAGACCTGATGGGTGAAGATGATGGTCTTCCAAGAGTCGAATCAAAGGGGTTTCCTTGAGACAAAGTGTTGGAGGCTTTCCAACCAAGACAATAGGCCACTACCATGAAGGTAAAGCTTGGAGATTGACAATAGTAACCATCAAGACGAGGGTATGACAAGAGTGCCCACTCAAAAGTAGGGCAGTGATTTAGAGAAGTCCAAGAGACAAGGGAGGAAGCAATGTATTGGGCTAGGAACTCAGGTGGGAGTTTAGGTAAGACTAGTGTGAGGAAATACATGCAGGTACTCGAAGGTTTATATACTAAGGCCAGGGGAAGATGACTAATTGGAAGGAAGTGAATGGAAATGGAGAGAACAATTAGTCAGCGGAGTTAAGATGGAAACAAGAAAACGATGCAATGGCATTGGCAAGTGCATAAGCAAGAATGAGTAATGATGATGTGATGGCATTGGTAAATGAGTAATCAATAATGAGTAAGGAAGAGTGGAGAATACTTGACGGGGCCTGTACAGTCAAGTAAGAGTCCAAGGGAAGAGTTAGCATAGTGCATGTACAAGTGTCAGTGAGGTTGGTCCTCATCTGAAGGAAAGAAGTACAAAGAAAGGAAGAAATGTAACACTGCTCTTACTACCTCCACCAACTTCAAAATCAACAACACCATTCTCAATCATATCCCTATCCTTAAAGGACAATCCAACTACCCCATCCAATCTCAATGCCTCCAATCGATCCTTCAATCCCTATTTGTTTGGGGATTTATTGATGGGTCCATTGCCTATGACTTAACTATATAGGCAGACCAACCAACATAGATCACCATTGACAAATGTGTTTGTGGCATTCTTGCTAACATCCTGGAGGATCAATTTCTCCATTTAGTTTCCTACAACTATCCCCAAACAAACACTGCTTTGCATCCCTCAGTTGCAAAAGCACTTTGGGACAAATTGTTTAGTCTTTTTGGTTCCAAAGGTCTATCTGGTCAATTCTAACTATTTCATCAGATCCTCAACTCTGAAATTAACCTGAGAAATGCTTAAATGAGCATCAGCAAGGTCACTTCCTTATTTGATCAATTGAGCTCGGCTAGCTTAAGGCTACCAGACTTGTTTCAAGCAATGTTTATCCTTTTGAGGACTTTTTCTTTTCCTTTGCTTCTGTTGTCGCTCAAACCACTCCTGCTGCCAATTTCTCAGTAGACAACATTACTAAAAAGATTCTTTCCAAAGTTTCCCTCAGAGGAACTCAGGGTGGTTTGGCTTCCCGTATCAACTGTGTGGAAAATGACAATATAAGTACTTCTTCTGCCCATCATACTGTCATGATTCACAAAAGCCCACCTAAATCTAATTGGTGGAGATGACCTCAGAGACAAGGATACAACCGCCCGAATCACACAGGTCCTTCAGGATCTGGTACATCTGGAAGAGTACACCTTGGGGTTAACAAGAAGTCCTACCAAGGCAAACCTAACTTCCAGAAGAACCAAAACCACAACAGTTTTGAGATGTGTCAGAAAAGGAAAGACACAAAAGGAAAAGGAAAGGCCCCTCAGACCAACATGGTCCAGGAAGAAGGTTTTATTCATGAAGTTACTATAGATGAACCAGTGCTAAATGAAGTACCAGAAGATCAGACCAATCTTCTAGCAGACAATAACCACCTCTTCTCATGGGGTGAGATGGGATCTGAGAATCCCAAATGGGATCAAAACAAAGAGGGTAACATAAACATGGAGGAAACCATCCAAATTGAAGAAACCGATGATATGGATATGGATTATGTGAATAGTTCCTTTCAGTGCTGCTCCTCTTTCTAAAGTCTCAGACTTAGAAGCTCAACTGTCTAAGAGACAAGAACCGTTGCCTTTGCAATGAGACCCTTTACCACTTTCAAAGCAAGACGCGAAAGGAAAGAAAAACAAGAAAAACAAAGTTGTTTTATCTTTGGGAGGTTTAGTTTCGAGCAACACTCATTTTAATTCTTTGGATTCTGCTCTCTTCCTTCACCACCTACTCTCTATACGCAAACCAAAGAATTTAATTCTTTAGCCCTCACATTTCATACTTTACAGCGAGAGGAGAATCAGTGTGGCAAAGATTATTTACCTGAAAGAAGAATGCACAAAGGACATAATCCTAAATGTGATAGTGGTGGTACTTATAGAGTAACTGATCTGGACATGGACATGTTCTATGACGAGGAATCCTGTTATAGTTCTGGACCTCATGCTGTGTTTTTCTTATTTTTCACTTTATCGTACTTAGCACTTTTCACTTTCGCAGTCACGTGACCTAGTCACATGACTTAACCCCTTTTAGGATCACTTGACTTTCTGCTCTTCCTCATCACGTGACCGTGGGACAACACGTGACCTGAGTCCAGACCAAGTCCAGACTCTCGTCTATCTATGATATCATGCCTTACGGTTACCTTGCTGTTTCCTCATGTTTCCTTATCTCTGTCCATCCCTCACCGGCCCTCAACTATTTAGGACTCAGATGACCTACCCTAAACCACCCTAGTATCATATATATACCGTTTCCTCTCGTCGTCTTTTCCTTAGTCCTATTCACTTGTCTACTCTCCCTTGGGGGCCTGGACACTTTGTTTACTACTCCTCTTCCTTACAATTGCACTGCGCCATCTCATCCTCGTTATCGGATGCTACGTTGATACTTTGTTTCAATACCATCATCATCGTTCACCGTCTCTCTCGTCGTCGTCGTCGACACCGACTCTCAAACCGTCGTCTCTATAAGCTCACTCATCACTCCTGCCGATAAGTAGGATTAACTCGTCCGGTTTCCCATCTGGTTTCAAATCCAACCAATACATTAACAGCAGATGTATAGACCACTTATCTCCATTCATTGAAGATTTTATACATCTAGGCACAGAAGTACATCAAGCTTCTGTAGCTAACAGATCTAAGATATCCATGCACAGACCTGGAACCATCCTCATCCAACATATCAACAGAGGATTACTCCTCCTACAGTTTGTCTTGAAGAAGTTTGGTATGCACCTGATTCTGCTCACAAATGACTTTAAGTACCTTCTCTCATCAACCACAGCTATCGCTGTGAGATTAACAGTTCTGGATCATATATCTGAGACAAGAGAGGACACAAGATGATACAGACCACTATTTTATCCCCTGCTAATAATCTACACTGGTTTCAGCCTGAAATGATTACTCCAGATCGTGGATATATAGCCTTTCTTGAGAATGACAAGTCTTATCTTATCTGGCATCAACGTTTCAGCCACACTTCTAAAAATGCTTTGCACCATGTGCATACCCACTTATCCAGTGTTTCTTCTCTCACACCTCCTTCATCTAACTCTCCTTGTAGGGGTTGTTTTTTAGGGAAGATGCTAGATCACTCGTTCACAGCTTCTACAAGTGGGCTACTCATCCCCTTGCTCTAATGCACACTGACCTTATGGGTCCTTTTCCAATTGAACCTCACTCTTAAGCTAGGTTTGTCCTCAGTATTATTGATGATTACTCTGGGTATGCCCTACTTTCCTTCTTGTGGGCCAAGTCAGATTGTTTGTCAAATTTCTGTAATATGGTTTCTTGGGCTGAAACCTTCACTGGTCACATGCTCACCTCCATACGTTTGGATTGTGAAGGAGAATTCATGGGTTATCAGTTTCAGGCATTCCTCACTTCCAGAGACATCACTGATCAGACTTCAGTCCCTCACACACCTCAGCAAAATGGTAGAGCTGAGAGATTCAATAGAACCATTATGGAAAAGGCAGAAGCAATGTGCCAGCATGCTTGCCTTCCTAGGGTGTTCTGGCAAGATGCTATAGAGACATCAGTACATTTGTACAATAGACAACCCATGTGTTGTCATGATTGGAAAACTCCCATAGAAATATTCAATGGGAAGAAACCTAATGCATCTTACTTCAGAGTGTTTGGATGTTGAGCTTATGTTTTCATTCCTCCAGAACAACAGCAAGACAAACTGTCTCCCAAATCTGAGGAAATTACATTCATAGGGTATGAACCAAATACCAAAGGTTGGTGCTTTGGTCAAAGCAAAAATATACAGTCATTGTCACTACTAATGCCACTTTTGATGAGAATCATTTTCTGCACTGTTCCAGAGACCAAGTTGATGGACCTGCCCCTATTCCCATCAACAATAACAGGGCAAATAATGACTTTTGGGATCAACTAGACCCTAAACCTCCTACACATCATATTTACTGTTGCGGAGCATCACTTCAACCTTAAATAAAGGTCTGTCCATCAAGGGCGATGGTGAAGTCGATGGTAGAGGAGTTGCGTAGACGTCGTAGAGGGCCTTTTACAGTGGCATAACTGGCAAAGAGGGAATAGCCCTCCACTATGATGCCCAGGCGGTTCAGAGGAACCGGGTAAGAATCAAGTGAATAGACTGGGGGATATCTAGAGTACAGGGTACGGTATATATATGTAAGGATGCCTTTAGGGCAGGTGTGAGATAGGTACTCTAGGGCCGGTATAGAAGGAGTCCATGCGGTGGACATGAGGTATGATGTCATGGTGACATCATTGTCTAGACTATGACGTCGTCGACCTAGACCGCTATGTCAGCATGTCACGTGCCAGTATCACGTGACTCTCCTAGAGGTAAGTAATAGATAAGATCTAAGGCAGATAACCGGATGGTCACGTGACCAGTCACGTGACGTTATCTGATAAGATAAGATAAGATCGTCTGTAGTAAACCGTTCGTAAGTGAGTCCGAGTGTAATCGCAAGTATCGTAGCTCGTCCGATAACAGTAAAGGTCTAGACCAGCGGCATACTCACTTCCTCTGGTTGAAAGATGAGCCGTTTCCGAGAGTTTCTTCACCCTGAGGGGGCGTGTATTGATGACTGTGGCAATATGTTCTTTCGGTATTACTAATATTGCTTTGTTGTCTTCCTCTATTCCTATTGTGTGATCTGCACATCTAGAGAGCACATCGGCTTTTCCCATTTGAGCTCCTGCTCTGTGTACCCATTTGTAGTTAAAGTGGGTGAGGTATTGCGCCCATCGGGCCTGTCGACGGTTGAGATCTTGCCGTTGCATGAACCATTGCAAATTGGCATGATCGTTCCATATTTCAAATTGGAGCTGTGCTCCTTCTAGGTAGTGGCACCATTGTTCTAGACTTCTGATTATGCTTAACATTTCTTTGTCTGCCACCGGGTAATTCTATTCCTCTGGGGACATAGAGTGGGAAGAGAATACGACCGGATGCCATTTCCCCTCTTGTTCTATGGAAAGTACAGCACCAGTAGTGAAATTAGATGTGTCAGTTTCTAAGCGGAATTGTTTGTCTATATCCGGATAGGCGAGGATAGGAGCGGTAGTAAACTTCTCCTTAAGTGTGTCAAAGGCGGTTTGTTGACTTGCTTCCCATTTGAACAGGGTGTCCTTCTTGGTAAGATCATTAAGTGGGCGCGCCACTTGAGCGTAATCTTTGATAAAGCGGCGATAGAAGTTGGCGAGGCCCAAGAAACTTCTTACATTGCATACTGTTTTAGGTGTGGGCCATTCAGTAATGGCTTTTACCTTTTCGTTATCCATTTGGATACCATTCCTAGATACTATCATTCCCAAGAATTCGACCTCAGTGACGCAGAAGCTGCATTTCTCAGGTTTGGCGAAGAGGTCATTTGCCTCTAAGCGACGGAGGACTTCGAGTACCACTTTGTCATGTTCCTTAATGTCTGGGGACTTGGTAAAGATCATGAGGTCATCAATGTAGACCACCATTACTCCTTCCATGTCAGCGAAGATTTCGTTCACCATGGTCTGGAACGTGGCTGGGGAGTTACAGAGGCCAAAGAACATGACTGTGGGTTCAAACGATCTGCGGTGACATACGAAGGCGGCTTTCCATTCATCGCCTTCCTTAATATGGATGTTGTTGTATCCCCATCGGAGATCTATCTTGGTAAACCATTGTGCTCCTTTGAGCCTATCGACTAGTTGGGAGATCATTGGAAGCGGATAATTGTTTTTCACTGTGTGCTCATTGAGATACCGGTAGTCCTGTACCATCCGTTTGCATCTGTCCTTTTTTGGAACAAAGAAGACAGGTGACGTTTGTTTGGATTTAGAGGGGCGGATATATCCTTTGCTTAGCTGATCGTCTATGAATTCCGACACTTCTTTCTGTTCAGTGGCGGAGAGTGGGATTAAGTGACCTTTTTTTGGTTTAAATGTGTCTTTGAGATCGATGGCATGGTCCCATGGTTTGCGGACCGGCATCCATTCGGACTCCTTTTTGGAAAAGGTGCTCAAATACTTATGAAACACTTTTGGGACGAGGGTTTCGGGTTGAGCCTCTTTGGCAGGTTCTTCCTTAAGGGAGTTTATGTGGATCAAGGTGTCAATCTCCTCGGATTCAATTTGTCGGGTAAAGGGGGGTTTTTCCTGGAGTGCCCGACAAGTTCAGGGGCAACATGTCATGCGGACTTTGCGGGTAGGCCAATCTATTTCGGGATTGTGGTTCTTCAACCACATGTATCCGAGTATCAACTGATTCTTCCCTAGATCAGTTACTTCGGCTAGAACCTTTTCCCTATGCCCTTGGAACTCTATGATTAGTTTAGCACAATGGGTGATCAATCTGGCGGAGTTGGCAGATCTGCCTACGTTATAGATGGGGATAGGTCGTGGAATAGGTTGTAATGGGATTCGGAGTTTTTCAGCATAAGTGTGGTCAAGATAAATATAGTTGGCACTGCGATCCAGCAGCGCTTTGGTGCAGAAATTCTTTCCATTCCTTCTGGGGGTTTTAATGACTATGTCAAGGTGAATATCTCTTGAATCAAGGGTTCTTACATGTGCGGCATCTGGGATTGAAGAGGTGGAAGGGGTGTGAACAGAATCAAGTACCGGTGAGGAGCCCCGGCCAAGCTCCAAATCTATTGGAGACCTTGTTCGGCTATAAGTTAAATGATGAGAAAACGGAGATGAATTAGTAATAGGAGCAACTTGGGCACCCAGACTGCTCAAGTTGCCTTGGCTTTTCCCTTTTCATTAGAAGATTCCTCGGTTTCCATAGTATGTACTTTCTTGGTTCTAGAGCACGATTTCTTGTGATCCTCTTGGGACCAGTTACACTCTTTGTAGTGTGTGGACGGTTTCTTACAGTCTTTGCCGAAATGGCCAGTTCCTCCACAGTTGAAACAGCCGGAGAAGCGTTTCCGAGGGCGGTTGAGTGCGTTGACTTCTTCTGTTTCTGACTCCTGTTCCCATACCGCATCTATATCCATGGCATTAGGGTCTCGGTAGTTCTTAGATATCCTGGTGTTGGGGCGGAAAAGCGGATTTTTAGCTTTCCTGGTGAGAAAGTGGGTTGTTTCAAGATGCTCGCCTATTTCCAATACTCGTGCTAGGTAGACATCTATGTCTTCCAAGGAACGGTTGCCATCCATGATGATACGGTCATGGATCTCTTCCAGGATATTTCTTTCCAGGATGTCTGTGGCATGAGTTTCTGACATTTGGGCTTCTTCAGCTAAGGCCTTAAAGTGATCAACGTAGGTTTTAATACGCATCCTTCTATCACCGAAGGTGTATTTGTGGTTCCATAGTTTCTGTAATGCCCAGTCTTCTTTGGCGGTAGGCCGGTACTGTTTCTCTAAGTCGTCAGCTAGGGTGTTCCATTTGTATGCCCTTCCTTTTTCTAGATAGGAACAGGCAAAGGTGATCTCAGTGTTTCCTCCTAAACAGGAGAGCACTGCTATGACGGCTTCGTAAGAGTTTGTGGGTACCAAGTCAGAATTTAGGTTCAGCCATGTTTGCATTTTTAACCACCAATCCTCAAACTTAGAGATCTCGCCTCTGAATTCACCCGGGTCGGCAAATATTTCAACCTTCTTACATTAGGCGGAGGCGGAGTTGGTGGCAGTGGGATTGCTTTTAGCTGTGCTTCTAGATTTAGGATTGCCTGATTCACACCTAAGAAGGTGTTAGAGAGGAGGGTGAGCTTAGCGGTGTCATCTGGTGTGGCTAGAAGATCGGCCAGGAGTTGCGTGGGGTTATACGGGGTGGTGGCCATGTTGGGCAGATGACGAGAATAGATTTAAACAGAAGAGGAAACTATAGATTTGTACAAGGGGAAATATTACTTAATGGAGACCTGGAATTTCGGTATCGGAATTTAAATCCCAATCTTGTACGTCAGTATGATGGGGCCAGTCTGAAGCAAGTCAGCCTGGCTGAAGTGGAGCTAAGGCGCTATTGGGGGTTTCTAAAAGAGGTATGGAAGAAGAAGAGGAAGATTCAACTAAGTAGGGGTGAGGGGTGTGATTCTCTTCTTCGTACATCTGAATGGCATTTCGTGTGAAGATACGACCGGCTAGGTTAAGAAGCGAAGAAAAGTTTATGTTGTTGAGCACCCAATCTGCCCATTCGGGGTTAGAAGGCTTTGGTCCTGCTGGGTCCTCCCATGCGGATGTGTCCCAACCTGCTGGACCCCACTCGTTGGCTGCTGCATTCCAATCCGTGTTATCTCCTTTTATGCGTTCTGTGGTGTCGGTTGGATTAATGCATTCAGAGATGCCGAATTCGAAGCAGTGGGAATTGTACGAGATGTGGAAAACAAAGACTTCCCCTTTGGGAACAGTCCAGACGATAAGAAAGACAAGGAAGGCGAGTGTGGGGAGGAGGGTGAGATGGATGACGGAGGCGGGTGGTGGGTTAATGTAGAGGGTAACAATGGCGATGGTGAGGGCAATTTGGGTGACAATACTCATTTCTTGAGAGAGGGTGGTTTGTTGCGTCATTCAAGTTGATGAGCCTTCTTAAGTAGTTTTCCGTGTGCGGATTTAGGGTGGAAAGCGGATTTAGTCTGGCATAGGAGAAGGCAGTTCTTGTGAAATTCAAACAGAGCTGGGTTGCGCTGCTTGAGGGGAGTGGACGAGGGTTTCCTCGGTGCCAGAGCTGCTTACGGGCGATGTGTGGGTGTAAGGTGGTGGCAGAACAAGGTTCAGACGAGGGCGATGGTGTAAAGGCAGGTTTAATGGACGGCGCAAGTGAGGATTTATTGGTACAAAGAATGGATCGGGGAACTCGGGGGCTATTGTTGAGTAACTAACTATATGGACGGTAACGTGCAGGGACGCGGAGAACACCTCTTGGCCTAAGTGGAGATATGTGACGCTCAAGAGCAGGAGGAGGAGTGGGACCCCTAAACCAACGACAAGGGATAATGTTAACACGAGGATGGGGAGTGGGACTCCTTTCTCTAATCTGTAGTCGTGCCTCGACTCTGGCTCGAGCAGCTGCAACTTGTTCGAGAACATATTGTCGATATTGTTCTCGCTGTTGTTGAAGGCCAAGTTGAATCCCTTCGCGAATAATATTGTCCACCTCTGTTGGGATAAATATTTCATGCAGATTGATGGCCAGAGATGGTAGGTACGTATGGGTGCCATTTTGGGATTCTGTGTCATTTACCACTGTGGGTAAACTATCTGTCCAGATGGTAGAAGGGACGGCGCAGGGCCGAGGGCAAAGGCGAACTGCTTCCCAGTTAACCACTTCTGGAAGTGGTGTGGGAGTATGAAGTGGTGTTGGGTTACGATACTCCGAATCGGAGCTGTCAAAGGAGATCATTGAGAATGATCTGGTGGAACTAGAATGGCGTGAGAAATGGTGGTACGGTGGATAAGCGGTAGAGTGAGACCAATAAGATGATAAGCTGGAACTGCGCAGCGTGGGTGACAGTGACTGTTCCTTGGGTTCCTCCTTTATAAAGAGGGGCAATACAATGGGGGATTCCTCCTTCTTGATTATAGACACTGAGAGCCTCGAAGTGTGAGCGAAGGGGACTAGACGGTGACTAGGTAGCTCTTACTGTTGAGCTGGTTGTGCGAGACAATGACGAGGGTGTGCTGGGGAACATTTGAGACGGTGACTAGAGTTGTTCAGCAGCGTGAGAAGTAAAGTCTTGTTCTAATGAAATAGCCAACCCCTTACCAATGGAGCAGGTGCTTGCTAGTTAAGTATAAGCCTTAGACTGTGTATGAAGTTGGGAGAACTCCAAGAGAACAAGACTGAGGTTCTCTGGAGTGGCAACGAGCCTTATATACTATCCTACTGTGTGTGTACATGTTTGGTGTCTAGAACT
>JBBPRT010000254.1:0-15524 GCA_038093175.1 Boletus hoseneyae
GAATGAAGCCACATTCAATGCATTTTACTACGACGCCGTCCACAATGAAGCTACGGTTTTGCAAGCCACCATTAGTACTAGTCACGCTGTGAAGGTTAAGGGTCTTCGGCGGCTTCAGAATGAGTGTTCGTTATGTGGCTGTCACGGGACCTCTAGACTCAGAGGAATTCGACCTGCCTGTTCCTATTGCATATGATGGAGTTTTTGTGAATGAAAAGTATCATCTTCCATTGTTAAAAGTGAAATGATCTTTGCTTTTTTCGTACAATTCATCAATGTTATTTTATCCTATTATTCAGTGGCACCAACCTTTTCCTGTAGAGTGTGGATGAATTCCTTATCAGCATTGGTCACAAAACATGCACTGTCAGCTTTTCTAATGGGTGGGTCTGTATTGATTGATTACCACTGAGCCCATTCAGTCACTGGCACCGAAGGTCATAGCCAGCCAATGGTCAGCTGAGCTATGGTGAATCATTGAAGGCAATGGATGGGCCAATAAATGAGTGATGGACACGAGTGGGCTGACCAATAAGTAAGAGCAACATGTGGGCCAATTCACCAATGGATGAGAGCAATGGGTGGGCCCATTTGCCAATGACTGATGGACATGGGTGGGCTGAGCTGCTGATGAGTGTTGGCTATGGGTGGGCCAAGTCACCAATGACTAATGGTAACAAGTGGGCCCATTCACCAGTGACTGATGGACACAGGTGGGCCCATTCGCCAACAACATCATCAGTCATTGGTGAATGGGCCCACCCATTACTATCAGTCATCGGTGAGTGGGCCCACCTGTGTCCATCTATTATTGGTGGATGGGCCCACTGGTACCCAACACTCATCAGTGAATGCATCAGAAAAAGTGCATTAATCTGGCTTGTGCTGTTATGCACTATCCAAGCTATCATGCACTATCACAGCCTAGCTCAGTCTGGCATGTTCTAGTAATTTATGTGTTAAAACCTAATATATACTGGCAAACCTGGCAGACATGGCACAATCAGCCATGATCTGGCATGCTCTAGCATCATAATCACAATCTGTCATGTACTAGCATAGTATCACAGGCTATGACCATGCTCCGAGTAGTCTCAAAATGCAATCTCATTAGCATGATGATCTACATATTTATTTACATAGTATGAGTTGAAAGCATTAAGCAAGTAAGAGAAATGAAAGTCTAAAGGGAGGATACCATTACTGTATACAGGGATTAAATGAGCCCCTCTATATATAACATCTAGGTGCTTGACAGATTGTGTATGGTGGTTATAATGATCTACCATGGGCCTAACCTTCCATAGGCTAGTTAAAGGGTCTGAAGAGTTTCCTATACATGCAAACTGATCAACTAATGCACACAAATAGAAGTGATCATGAAAAACAAAAGAAAAAAATAAACGAATGCAACCAATAATCATTCCTCTCATGCCGCATTTCTCCTGATCCACAACAATGAATACACAATCCTGATGTGCCTCTTAATCTTGCCAGGAGGGAGTGGAACAAATCCATTCTCTACGCATACTATGAATGCTAGACATGTCTGATGGTGCATAGAATGTAGCAGCAGCAGGATGGAAGGCAGAAATTGGCCTCTGAAACTCAGCAACCATCCGTTGACTAAGTGTTGGGTTAGAAATGTTGAACTGAGCATGAAGAAACTCATTGACAAGGTGTGGAAGGTGTGGTTCTTGAATTTGATGAGCTAGCTCTGCCAATTGGCTTTTGTAATCATGTTCTGAATGATTAACATTAATTGTATGACAAAGTAAGCCAAAGATAAACCTATGAGGCCATGTTGGCAACCTAACAAAACTCTTGACATGCTCCATATCAATGGCTTCATTATCTTGCCTCCAAATATCATTATCACATATTCTTGTTAGCAGCAGATTCTCCTGGGGAAGCATGCCATGTTCTACAAAGAGAACACAGGCAGCAGCTAGCTTTTTGAGTTGTTAAATAGTCAGTAGCATCTGGCCCAGGGCATTATACCAGTTTGATTGATGCCAAGGGTGCTTTACTGCTGTGATATGTCACGATTCAGTGATTGAGCTACACATTCCATTTGGTGCCCCAAAGTCTTGAATCATTTGGATGTAATGAGTTAGAGCATGCTGACGGGGCAGTGAAAACCCAGTTGGGTGAACTTTAGTCTGAAAGACTTCCCATGCTGCATGAAATCATGTAAGGGCTGTCTGTGCATCTATGAGATCTGAGACTCCAAGTTCTGAACGATGGACAATGTAACAAAAGTCCAAAAAAGATGCCAGACATTGAACCAATTGTGCAGGCATATATTTAGCAATGGCAGGTAAGTAGATCTTGTCAACATATGAGCACTGAATTATTTGTTGAAAAAGAGCTCAGACTAAGTACGCACCTTCATCAGTGCCTTTGAATCATTACCAGTCCACTGTTTGAAGTGATGGCCATGAAGAAAGTGGCACAATCCTGGGAAATTAAAGACTGCTGCAAGTCTGATGTAACATGTAAATATCAGTAGAGACATGATATAAATGCCCACATACCACCTATCAATATCATCCAAAATTTCTTTGGCCCATATCAAATCATATTCAGCCTTGATCCAGTCATTTGTCCAAGTGACCAGATGGTCTTTGAATGTTCCCTTAATAATTTGATGTAATAGATCAGGAGAGAGTATAGCATGAATGTCAGCATGTGGAAAGTTGTTTGTGAATGGCTAAGGTATAACATAAGATCCTGGCAACAATGGCAGGCAGAAAAAAAAAAGCCAGATTTTCGAAGTACAAGTAGTACCTTGAAGTGTTATGCAAGGGAAGGAGAAGTAAAAGATAGTCTCAGGTAGGAACACTCACTTGGGATAGGTGAAATGTTGGTGGAACCAAGTGTCTTGCTTTAGAGAGCAGATAGAATGAATCAGAAGATAACTCGTTAAGATAAGATAAGCTGTAAGGGCTCTCCTTAAATATGTACAAAGATATTTGTATCTATGTACATTCCTAGAATGTTCTAAAGTATCCTAGTGAATAGCAGATAATGCTCTTATCTGTAATAAAGATACTATCCAATGGAAATAAAGACTCAAATGATGAGTAAGAAAGATATGATGGGATTGTATCTTTATAACCAATATGAATAGTGTAAGTGCCTCATGTGATAGATAAGATCACATGGTTTATGATAAGAAATTAATGTAAGGTGATGAGTCACGCATTAGGATATTATTCTCTAGTCATTAGGATAAGGACTAGGCGTGACTCATATAAGTCATGATTAGGATAAGCTATCCTAATTGATTAGGTTAAGTGTGACTCATTTGTGACTCACTTATAATTTCAACACTCCTCCTCACTGTTTATGTTGGCAATGGAATAAGAGTTAATTGTCGCTTACCTTCTAGGAATTTTATTTTTCCTAGGTTTTTAGTAAAGATATCTGTGAACTGTGAATTAGTGTCAATATAGTAAAGTTCAATTTCACCATATTTGACAGCTTCACAAATGTAATGTTGTGGAATGCAAACATGTTTTGTTCTACCTTCTTGTGCTGGATTGGAAGCTAACAAGATTGCTTCTTGATTATCCACACATAGGGGTATGTGCTCCAGTGGGATTTTGATCTCTCCAAAGAGGTTATAAATCCACTGTAATTGTTTAGCACATTCTGTCATACCACAATACTCAGCTTCTGTGGATGAAAGCTAGACACACTTTTGTCATCTGGAAAGCCAAGAGACAATTCCATTTGCTAAAAACATAGCACGTCATAGTTCTGGACCTCACGCTATGTTTTTCTCATTTTATTCGTCTCATCGTACTTAGCACTTTTCACTTTTGCAGTCACGTGACTTAGTCACATGACTTGACCCCTTTTTAGGATCATGTAACTTTCTGCTCTTCCTCGTCACATGACCTCACACATGACCGTGGGACAACACGTGACTCGAGTCCAGACCAAGTCCAGACTCTCGTCTATCTATGACGTCACGCCTCACGGTTACCTTGCTGTTTCCTCATGCCTCCTTATCTTCGTCTTTCCCTCACCGGCCCTCAACTATTTAGGACTCAGACGACCTACCCTAAACCACCCTAGTATCATATATATACTGTTCCCTCTTGTTGTCTTTTCCTTAGTCCTATTCACTTGTCTACTCTCCCTTGGGGGCCTGGACATTTCGTTTACTACTCCTACAATTGCACTTGCCGCTTCATCCCCGTTAACGGATGCTACGTCATTTCTATGTATCAATACCAACATCTCATTGTATTATCGTGCTCGTCATCGTCTATGACACCGACTCCCAACTCGTTGTCTCCATAAGTTCACTTGTCCTCCCTGCTGGCATGCAGGTATAACTCGTTCAGGCTTTCATCCGGTTTCATAGCATATCTGGTTCTTGATCGAGAAGTTTCAACACCTCCTGCCTAATCTGTATCAGAATAAGCAATAAGACTGGAATTGTTACCCATCGCAGTATTTAATACACAGGTTCTCAGAGTGCAATAAGTAGTGAACTATTTGAATTCCTTTCTGGAAATGTTCTTCTAAGGGATTAGAAGAATATTGTGACATTTTGATAATAGCATATGCAATGTCTGATCTTGTCCTGAGCATGATATAAAGCAAGGATCCAATAACCAATTGACAATGACTACGTAAAGAAGGATTTTCTTTACCTTCATTTGGTCTCACAATATAACCGGTAGGTAGAGAAACATTTGTTTCTTTACAGTTCTCTTGACCAAATCGCTTTATGACTTTTGAAGCATATTTGTTTTGATCAAGGATTAGAAATCATTTAGATCTGTCTCTGGTAATACACATTCTTAGGTATTCTTTGGCTTCACCAAGATCTCTTAATTCCCATTTCTGCATGAACTTCTTTTTGTGAGAAAGAACTTGTGCTTTGTTGCTACCAAGAAAAAGAGCATCATCAACATAAATGATAATAAGAATAATGTCTTTTTCAATGAACTTGACATAAACTCCTGAATCAAAGGTACATCTCTTGAATCCAAAGGAAACAAGGCTTTGATGAAGCAGTTTATTCCATTGAAGGGCTGCTTGTTTAAGACCATAGATAGCCTTTTGTAAATGACAGACTTTTTGTTTCTGACCCTTAATTATGAAGCCTTCTGGTTACACCATGTAGATTTCTTCATCTAACTTACCAAAAAGAAAGGCAGTTTTAACATCTAGCACTTTGATTTCCTAATCATGAAGTGCTGCTAGTGCAAGAACCAGTCTCACTGTTTTAAATCTTGCAACAGGAGAGAAGGTTTCTTCGTAATCTATTCCAAAGATTTGAGTAAAATTTTTAGCAACAAAATGAGCTTTGACTCAATTGCCAGGGCGTATGGCAAATACCCATCTCCCTTTGATAGGTTGTCTTCCTTTTGGAAGATCAACAAGTTTCCATACCTTTCATTCATACAAAGACTTTATTTCGTCTTTGGCTGCATCATACCAAGCAGTTTGTTGATCTTGAGGAAGCTTTGCTATATCTTGATATTGCTTTGATACTAACCAATCTCCATGATTAATAGCTTGTGTGAAGTGATGTTGCATCCATTTTGTGCTATATATTTCTCCAAGGTTCTCACTTTCATTTGTGGATCTCTATTCTTCTTAAACAGGATCTGTTTGAATTAGTGATTCAGCTCTGGATTGAGACTCCTCCTGAATTGGTGTTAGTCCTACTCTGATATCTCGCTCAATCTTGACTGCTGAACGAGATAATCCTAGTAAATAGGATGGCGAGTGATATCTTTCAAAGGAAGAGGATGGGAAACGTGCGTTCGAGGAGGAAGGCGGTAACGAGAAGACGACGTTGGGCAAGGTCGGCTTCGACTCGGATGACAAGGTATAGATTGGCAATGGGAAAGATAGCGGTTACAACGTGTAGCATCCGTTTACGAGGATGAATTCGGCAGGTGCAGAGTAGGAAGGTAAGAGTGGTAAACAAAGGTCCAGGCCCCCAAGGGAGAGTAGACAGATGAATAGGACTGGGGAAAGACGACGTAGAGGTACAGTATATATATGATACTATGGTGCTTTAGGGTAGGTTGTCTGAGTCCTAAATACTTGAGGGCCGGTGTGAGAATGAACAAGATAAGAGAACATGAGGAAAGCGCAAGGTAACCATGAGGCGTGACATCATAGATAAGACGAGGGTCTGGACCGGGTCTAGACTCGAGTCACGTGTTTATCCCACGGTCACGTGTAAGGTCACGTGACGAAGAAGATCAGAATGTCACGTGATCTAAAAAGGGGTAAGTCAGGTGACTTGGTCACATGACTGCGAAAGTGAAAATCGACTAAGTCCGATAAGATGAAGAAAAGTGAAAATACGCAGCGTAAGGTCCTGAACTATAACATACCATATGTATTGTCTGGTAAGATGTAAGGTTAAGGAATGTGATTAGATCTGCATTGCTCAAGAGGAGGTCTAAATGAAGATCTCTCATCATGAGTAGGATGATATTAAGTGCACTAGAGCAAGGGGACGAGTGGTCCGCTTGTCAGAGGCTTTGAACGAGCGATCCAGCATCTTTCCTAAAGAACAACCCTTACAAGAGGGTTAGAGGAAGGGGGTGTGAGAGAAGGAACATCAGATAAGTGGGTATGTGCATGGCACAATGCATTTTTAGAGGTGTGGCCGAAACGTTGATGCAAGATAAGATAAGACTTATCATCTGCAAGAGAGGCTATATATCCACAATCTGGAGTAATTACTTCAGACTGAAACCAGTGTAGATTGTTAGCAGGGGATAAAGCAGTGGCCTGTATCACCTTGTGTCCTCTCTTGTCCCAAATATATGATCCAGAACTATTGATCTCACAGTGATAGCCAGGGTTGGTAAATGAAGGTATGTTGGTGGGGTAAATCCTCCATTGATCTGTTGGATGAGTATGGTTCTAGGTCCGTGCATGGATACCTTGGATCCATTAGCTACAGAAGCTTGACATACTTCTGTGCCTAGATGTATGAAGTCTTCAATAAATGGAGATAAGTGGTCTGTACATCCGCTGTCAACCATCCAATGAGATCTGCTGAAGGCAGACTTCTTATCACTCTGAAGTGTATTTGCTTCAATATAGTAGCAAAGGTATTGGTTGGATTCCTCGTCATAGAACATGTCCATGTCTGGATTGGTTACTCTATATGTACCATCACTATCATGTATAGGAACATTTCCTTCGTGTGTTCTCCTTTTGGGTAAGTAATCTCTACCACATTGATTCTCCTCTCGTTGTAAAGAATGAAATATAAGGGCAGAAGAGCGAAACTCTTCAGTTTGTGTGTAAAGAGTAGGTGGTGAAGGAAGAGTAGAATCCAAAATATTAAAATGAGCATTGCTTGAAACTAAACCTCCTAAAGATAGGATAACTTTATTGTTCTTGTTTTTCTTTCCTTTCATGTCTTGCTGTTGAAGTGGTAAAGGGTCTCACTGCAAGGGCAACGGTTCTTGTCTCTCAGACGGTTTAGCTTCTAAGTCCGAGACTTTAGAAAGAGGAGCAACGCTGAAAGGAACTATTTGTGTGATCCATACCCATATCATCGGTTTCTTCGATTTGAACAGTTTCTTCTACATCCATGTTACCTTCTTCATTTTGATTCCACTTGGGATTCTCAGATCCCATCTTACCCCATGAGAAGAGGTGGTCATTGTCTGTGACAATATTGGTCCGGTCCTCTGATACTTCATTTAGCACCAGTTCATCCATGGTAACTTCATGAATAAAACCTTCTCCCTGGACCGTGTTGGTTTGAGGGGACTTTCCTTTCCTTTTGCATCTTTCTTCTTTTGATGCATCTTGAAACCATTGCGGTTTCAGTTTTTCTGGAAGTTAGCTTTGCCTTGGTAGGGTTTTTTGTTGATCCCAAGGTGTACTCCTCCAGATGTTCCCGATCCTGAAGGACCTGCATGATTCTAACAATTGTTAAATTGTCCCTGAGGACGTCTTCACTGATTAGATTTAGGTGGGCCTTTATGAATCACAGTGGTACGATGGGCAGAAGAAGTGTTTACGTTGTCATTCTCTGCAAAGTTTATGCGGAAAGCTAAACCACCTCAAGTTCCTCTAAGGGAAACTTCGGAAAGAATCTTTTTAGTAATGTTGTCCACCAAAAAATTGGAGGCAGGAGTGGTTTGTGTGACAACAGAAGCAAAGGAAAAGAATGAGTCTGGAAGACCCAGAAGGATGAACATTGCTTGAAACAAGTCTGGTAGCCTTAAGCCAGCTGAGCTCAATTGGTTGAACAAGGATGTAACCTTGCCAATACTCATTTGAGCATTTCTCGGATTGATCCCAGAATTAAGGATCTGATGAAACAGATAGAATTGACCAGACAGACCTTCAGAGCCGAAGAGGCTAAACAATTTGTCCCAAAGTGTTTTCGCAACTGAGGGATGTGTAGCTAGAGTAGTGGGATACTCATAAGAGACTAGATGGAGAAATTGATCTTCAAGGGTGTTAGCAAGAATGCCACAAACCCATTTGTCAATGGTGATCCATTTTGGTTGGTCTGCTCCAAGAGTGGTGTTGTGAGTGATGGATCCATTGATGAATCCCCAAACTGATAAGGATTGGAGAACCGATTGAAGACGTTGAGACCAGATAGGGTAGTTGGATTGTCCCTTGAGAACAGGAATATGATTGAGAATAGTGTTATCAACTTTGAAGTTGGTGCAGGTAGTAAGAGTAGCCATTTAGAATAGAAGAATGTCTGTGAAGCCTTCGTCAGCAATTAGAATGTCAAATAAATATTGAAGAAGTGAGAATGGTGCATTGCCTGCATGTTCTAATCCTGTTCCTGTGCCTTGTCCCTGTGTTCCTGATTGTATCCTCGGAGATTGTCCAGGTCTCTGGTGTGTGGTAATCCAGGAACAAAAATGATGGAGTTTTCGATTACATCCAAGGGACTTCTGAATTTTTCGGTCCCAATAAAGCTTTCACTCTATTTTTGTCCAAGGACCTTCATAAGGTTTCTCTACATAATGTGTAGGTAAAGGTTTCCATGAGAAAGATTCAAAATGTTCTAGAAAGAATGTATTGAAGTAATGAGGATTTGTCATGTACCTGTCTGACATAAGTCCCTATTCTATTAGAATTTCTCTTTGTGCACATGAATGATATGGTACATCTAAAGTCTCTGGATTACTCCAGGCGTTCATGGCAGCAAAGAATAAATGAGGGTCAGACATTTCAAATATATAAGAACAATCACAAGTGTGACAACAAGGCCAAGTAAGAGGGATGGAAGAAGAAAGATGAAGTCCACTCCTACACATAGTGGCAAGTTCTTTGTTGTTGCTCACTCTCCTCAGCAGCTCTTCTTCTTCATCTTTGGTTAGTCCCTGCCACAATATTATAAACATCATTTAATTGTTCTGGCGAATCTTCAAAAGAATGAACTAGTCTCTGAATAGGGATAACCTTTTCGAGAAGAACTTTGTCGCGTTTGTAAAGGCATTGCGATTTGCCCAAATAGAAAGAAATCCTTGCCTGGAAATCATAAAGTTGATTCCAGGTCTACATACTCATCCCAAAGATTTTCTGCTCCAATTGAGGAAGCAGCACTCAATACCTCTCAAAGATCTTGTAGAGATCAACAGATTGTTCAGTCCAAAATACAGGAGTCATCGCTTTGAAGAGGAAGATGTTGACATAATTAGAAGGTGGAAAGAGGTCATGACAGAAGATCTTAAATCCTTGATCATAGATTCAAAGGTTGCAGGTTTCGTCGTAGGTGCGAACTGGAAAAGCCCATCCAGCTCCCTTGAGGTATTGGCCAATGGTTTCATCAAGATACCGAAGGCCATTGATGGTTTGTCTCCAAACCACAATGTGATCTGGGTGAGTCTCCTCCAGGTGAAGCCTGAAGGGAATTACCTGTCGAGGGGAAATCTCCACTTTTTTAAGATTGAGAAGTGGGGTCTAGTGTTGGAACTGAAACAGGACCAAGACCAAAGCGAGTACAACCTAGGTAATAGGTTGTAGGAGCGTATTGATGGAGACGACACGCAGGACGTTGGTGTCGACGACGATGACAATGAGAACGTTGTATTGGTGGATTGGTATGGAGACGATATAGCGACATAGCATCCGATTACGAGGATGAAGCGGCAAGAAGTGCAAGAGTAAGAAAAAGAGTAGTAGTCAAGAGTCCAGGCCCCAAGTGGAGAGTAGACAAGTGAATAGGACTGAGGAAAGACGACGAAGAGGTACGGTATATATATGATACTAAGGTGCTTTAGGGTAGGTCGTCTGGGTCCTAAATACTTGAGGGTCGGTGTGAGAATGAAAGAGATAAGGGAACATGAGGGAAACGCAAGGTAACCGTGAGGCGTGACATCATAGATAAGGCGAGAGTCTGGACTGGGCCTAGACTCGAGTCACGTGTTGTCTCACGGTCATGTGTGAGATCATGTGACGGAGAAGAGCAGAATGTCACGTGATCCTAAAGGGAGTTTAAGTCATGTGACAGAGTCACGTGACTGCGAAAGTGAAAACGACTAAGTCCGATAAGATGAAAAGTGAAAAATACGTAGCGTGAGGTCCTGAACTATAACAGGAACCAGACGGGGGCTACCAGTTTCATCACCTTGATGCTAGGTGACACTTCCACTGCCATGTAGTGACTATGCTGAGTCAGAAGCGATGGTAGGGACGGGAGTGGATGGAACACAAAGTGCTCCCAATGAATGTCCCATATCTCCTGGTTGTCTTCATTGATTGTTATCCATTTGCTCTCTTTGTTCCTGTCCATGGTATTGGTGCCTAAAAAGGTGTCTTCCATCCAGGGATACTCCATATCCTCTGGATGACAAGGAACTATGTACTCGCCTCTCTTCAAATCCAGAATGTCCGCTCCCAAAAGGTCGATCATTTTCTGAACTCCTATTAGATTGACTGGCTTCGGTTGAAGCACTGGGAGAGATCTTTCAACCAATGCCTGATCCATAGGACTCAACAGACAATCATTGCGAAGCATGGGTGGTTGGTCGAGACGAGGAATGATGTACTCCCCATTGATTAGTTGCTGGATTTCTTCGGGGTCTAGTTGGAAGTGTTCCCCAAGTGGGAGAGGAGAAAGAGAGGGAGGATGAGCGAGGTTGGGTGACTGAAAGATTAGAGAGTTTATTGATTAAGGAGTTGATGAACGGTGGAGATGGAATGGGAAGATGAGGAGGGCTGTTATTGAGTGTGGATGAGGGTGATCTTGGGAGTCCAAAAGGAGCTCTTTCAATGTGAGATGGAGCAAGGAAGTAAGAACCTGGTGAAGAAGGTGAAGAAATAACTTTAAAAGTAATAAAAGGATCATTGTGATCACTTAGTCTCTGAGAATTAGTTCTCAGGTAATCGTTCTCACTGTGATGATGGACTTCTCCTCATTCAATTGCGCCGTTGCAAATTGAACAAGGGATTTGTAGAGGAACTCCTGGAAGAACCGTTTGAGTAAGGGTTATAGAACGAGGAACGGTCTCAGGTATAACCTGGGGAGGAGTTCTAGGTTGTTGCAGTGGAAAAGGAGTTGGAGGATGATTAGGACGATAAAGAGGATGATGAGGACATGGCTGAGAACCAGGATTGGATGTGCTAGGTGGTTTGGGTCTCCTCTCAGTACTTACATTGACAGGGCAGTTCCTGAACGTAAGGTTGAGAAGGTAATAGTCAGTTTCTGATGTAAGCTCAAAAATGATGTGAAAAGTTTCCAGCATAGAGAAGAACATCAGAATGCCACCTGGGAATGTAAAGATTACTGCATCGTCTGTATTGATGATGGTGTTACCAACTCTGATCGCCTGATAAATGAATAGAAAGGTGACCAGGACGTCTTGGATCATGGTCATGAACCAACATTCACCACATGAAATGGTGGGAGACATTGTGATATCAAAAGACAAACTCCACTTGTCTAGGTGGGGCTCATAACCTTTGAAGTACAAGGTGTACCTCAAAGTGTTATGCAAGGGAAAGAGGAGTAAAAGATAGTCTCAAGTGGGAACACTCACTTGGGATAGGTGAAACATTGGTTGAACCACGTGTCTTGCTTTAGTGAGCAGATAGAATGAATCAAGAGATAACTCGTTAAGATAAGATGAGCTGTAAGGGTTCTCCTTAAATATGTACAGAGATATTTGTATCTATATACATTCCTAGAATATTCTAAGGTATTCTAGCGAATAGCAGATAATGCTCTTATTTTTGATAAAGATACTATCCAATGAAAATAAAAACTCAAATAATGAGTAAGAAAGATACAATGGGATTGTATTATTATGACCAATATGAATAGTGTAAGCGGCTCATGTGATAGATAAGATCACATGGTTATGATAAGAATTTAATATAAGATGATGAGTCATGCATTTGGATAACATTCTCTAGTCATTAGGATAAAGACTAGGTGTAACTCATATGAGTCATGATTAGGATAAGCTATCCTAATTGATTAGATTAAGAGTGACTTATTCGTGACTTACTTATTTCAACAATCTCAAGCCTGTGCAGCTTTCGTTCAGTCTCAGCTCCCCCACCTCCAAGCTGACAGTGGTGAACCCATCTGTTCTATGATTTATGCTGATCCAAAGGTAATAGCTCATCTGTGTCTGTTAGTGGGGTTATTGCTCATGCACATACTTTCCAGTTTAAGGGGTGGTGTGGGACATGGCAGTCACCAATGATTGCCACAATCCTATCTTATCACATTTGATGGATTGGAGATAACAAAGATACATACAGGCAACCATCTGGTGCACTCAGTTTATGCATAGTGGTGGTAAGATATTTACTTCATAATTTATTTGTACTAACCACCTACATAGTACAAATATGCACTGCATCTTTTCAGGACTGGTGAGAATGCTAAAAATGAGAAGGAGAGTGACGATCTGGTGCTGGGATGGAAACAGCCCTAGAACCAATTTGACCACAAGTGGTCCACTGCTCCATGCCAGTATGCAATTGCTACAGAAGACCTCTCTGCAAGCAGGTGGAATATTATTCTCATGCTTGCACAAAGCTCATCATTTGCTGACTCAGCTGATCAAAAACAACTCACAGTTGGGATCACTTCAACTGAAGAGGAGAATGTCCTTATGGTTGCAAGATCTAAGATTCAGGTATCAGATTCAGAGATTGAGGGTGAGGGTGATGACATAGGTGAGGATGAGGATGAGGCCTAAAGTGGCAGGGCACAATTGTACTAAGATGATCAGTGTTTCATTCCATAGTAGGCAAATGTGACGGAATAACAATAGAACTATCTACTGGCTTGATAGCTGCAGAAACTGGTGTGTCCCAGTATGTGAATTGGTACAGTGCTGGCAATGGGCTACTAGTTCATGTCATGTCCTGGCAGCATGTTAGGTACTAGCCACAGGCTGGTATGGTGCTGCTGGCAGTGAGCTGGTCAGCATTCTGGCAACATGTTGTGTTCTAACTACAGGCTGGCATGATGCTGGCAGCAGACTGGTGTGTGTCCTGGAAACAGTTTGTTAAGCCTGGAAACAGTTTGTCATTCTAGCCACAGGCTGGCATAGTGCTAGTACATGTGCTGGTGACAGATTGCCAAGCATGATGACAGGTTCACATGCCTGTCACTAACAGGGTGCTCTGGCGCCAGGCACAACCTGGCACGAGCTATTCGATCTAGCATGAACTGGTTGGTCTGGTGCCAGACCAGCCAGGTCATGCCAGGTCCGATGCACTTTTGCTGATGCCTGCAGTAGATCAGTGGCAGCTTTGGCGCACGTGACTATTGACGTCATAGCTGCAAGTTAGGAGCGTGCCAAAAAAAACGAATATATATGCGCCCTCTCTGTGTTCCATCGTAAACATGGCCCGCCAACTCGTATCGCGTTCCACATGCCCTGCAATATACCTCGCTACCCCATCGTAAGTACCTACTAGTAACCTGCGTGGAGCTGAGCGTTGGGTTTGACCCACTTGAAGGCAGGCATCTAAAAGACTGACGACGACACCCCACTATCATCTCAAGGGCAGCCAGGCACTGATCAGAAGCCGCCGCTTTATCAAGAAGGTATCATTCGCTCCGCTCTCGGTGCACTCGTTGGTTTGTACTATTACTACGCCCGCGGGCAGCCCGCAGTCGATCGTGAATCTGCAAGACGCAAGGAAGAAGAGGTGGAGAGAAAAGTGAGGGAAATGGGAGAAGCGGGGAAGAACAAGGTGGAGGGTATAACAAAACAGGGTCAGCGAGATGATGAAAAGGCTACGGTAAGATGAACGGATACGTCGTCATCCCGTGTGCTGGACTGTAAGAAGCAAAGTTGTTCTGTGCTTCAACCCTGCGACACAGTGAATCAACTCACTGGGATCAACTGTCAGAGACTTCTACAACCCCGTTTGCACCCAGGGTTCCTTTTTGAACATGTTCGCCTCGAGCACGAAGGATATCCTCTATATTTTTCAGTCGGCCGTCTGCGGTATCATCCTTGAACCAACCAAGGTTATCCGCAATCAAATGTCTGTAAGTTGTATGCATACGGTTATGTAGATAAGAATCGGACGGGCGAGTCCTTCCGCACCTGTTCTTGCAACTTGGACATTGAATAATCACTATTCCGCGCTCATACGCACGTTTGGTGAATGTATGTGCTGAACGACAGTTACACCCATCGGCTGTACACGTGAATGCGATAGCGAGGCGGGGCTCTGATGGGTTTAACTGGATCTGATCTGAAGTCCCTGGCGGGAGCGGCGGTTCCGCTGGTTCATCCTTGGCCTTGGCAGAACTTGTAGCGAACGAATTGGCACGAAGAATGCCCAGTTGTTGTCGAGCTTGTACCAAGTACGAGGACCTCGAAGGCAATCTGGCCAAGCGCCACGCTGGACGGAGACCAACAAACAGCCTCGATGGCAGCATGTTTCGCCGACGTGTTTGGATTCCGGACTTGATGTGTCCGGCATCAATGCCGAGATGAGCAAAATGAATCTCCGAAGTTGTCGGAGTATGAATATCAGCACGCGTTTGTGGCGCACACCTATCTACTGATCGCACCGACGACGACGACGATGGCAGAACGATCGCGACGAACAAAGGGGAACGTCGACAAACTCGCAGAGTACAGGCGCGCTCGAGAGGGTGGATCAAGAAAGTGGAAGGTGCGAGTACCATGTCTCGCACTCGACGTGTTCTGACGCGTCAATCAGCCGGAGGAGGATGTCGTGTTATACGACGAGGTAACTGAAGAACAGTACAAGGGCATCGTCAAGTGCAGGCTTCAGAAAGATGACTTTGTCGTGGACGACGGTGTCGGCGGGTACATGGACAACGGCATGGATGATTGGACGGGGCAAAATGATGCAGACGAAGAGGATGAAGAGGACGAAGTTCGCACCCGCAGGAGCTGTAAGCATTCCCCAGATCTCTGGTCGCTCTCTTTAGCTTAATTGTCGAACAGCCAAGAAGGCCGCCGGAGGATCCACCAAAGCAAAACTCAAGCAAAAGGCAGCCCCACCAGCTGCTAAGCCTTCCATTAGCGCGTATCGACCAATCA
>JBBPRT010000255.1:0-15520 GCA_038093175.1 Boletus hoseneyae
TAGTCGCCGCCGTCAGAGAAAGACATGGCCAATACTGCTCGATCGCACCTCCTTTTTTGTAAACGCCATCCCGGTCAAATTACCATTTATGGACATTGTTCGGTCCGCACTCTGCCTTAACAACAACGACTGCGCGCATCGTCTTCTCGACCGTCAAGCACCGAGGGCATCCTCGACGAGCACAAGCACAACAATATAGCTGCCTTCTAGTCTGAAGGTCCTGCTTGTATTCTCACATCTCGATCTCACACCCCTTCTAGGTCGTCGGTATCGTCCTAGCCGTCGTCAGCGGTTTCCTCATAGGTTCCAGCTTTGTGTTCAAGAAAAAGTGTCTATTGCGCTCGCTGGCCGGGCACACCGCAGGCGAGGGTGTCGCCTACCTCAAATCAGTCAGTTCTATTCAATCTCTATCCGCATATATCATCCTCATCTCTGAAAGATATTATGGTGGACAGGCATGAGAAGTACGTAACCCCTCTCTCTTTCAACACCATTCTCGCTCTGTCTAGTGATGGTTCCCGGTGAACTCTGTAATTCCGCTGGTGCGTCCCTGTTTGCCTTTTCTGAATGCCTCATCTGTCCCAGCACATGCTTTCGTCGAAGCTCTTCTTGTAGTCTGTATTCTCACACACTAGATTCTAATTTTGACTAACCCTTCCATTTAAGACATCCATGGGCGCATTTTCTGTTGTAGTCTGCGCTATTCTATCTTCCATATTCCTCAAAAAGAAACTCACATTCTTCTGCTGGCTCAGATGTTCTCTTTGTATCGTATGCCCATTCCTTTTATCCTCTTTCACATCTCATCATTCCCATTCAGATTGGTTCTATCATCATTGCGCTCAGTGGCATGTCGTCATGGGCTATAACCAGGTCTGCACACTCATATGTCTTGCCATGAAATCATCATCCCAAACCCCTCCCACTCCACCAATACGAAGCTCTAGCGTCGTGTCCACCCTCGCTCCGCGTCTGGATCTTACGATGACACCATTTCATACCGCGGTGTCGGTACACAGCGGCGGGGGCGGTTCCGGAGTGCTTTGAGTCCGAATTTTGATATCCAATTCGGGTCACTCGGATTAGTTCTGCGCTATCAAGCCGCTGTGAACAACCCCATTATGGCGTGTAGCACCAATCCACCGTATTCAGGTGAGCGCTACCTGTATATGTACTAAAGAATGGCATGTATTGGGTACACACAGCAATTTGCACACCACATTGTCAGTATTTCAACGTTTTCTCTTCATTTCACTTCCCCCAACAGCTTGCCGAAACAACGCTCACTGGCGCCTGTTTAACGTTTACATAGTTTGCCTTGGTAAGACAGGACGAGCTTATTCTGAGGCTAGTACCCAATTTATCCGCCTCCCCCTGCAATCGCCCTCCCTCAAACTCGCTCATACTCATTTCTCACCGCCATCGTGACCTGCGTTAAGTTATGTTCCTTTCTTGTGCTCTATCGTGCCAAGCATCCAAGCAGGTTCAACACCATCCCGCGCTATCGCACGGAGCGCTCATAGTTTCAATCGAGAAAGACCCTGCGAGGGCGATGAACCTTTTTCCAATTTCTCATGTACACGAACACCCACCACGAGGCTATTGATCTGGGTCACGTTCAGGTCGTACGCAATCCGTGGCTATCGCGTGTAGGTAGCCCGCCAGCCCAACAGGTTCGGATTCCCCCCATCCGGCATGCTTCCCCGTCCGCTCGCCTTTTTCTGTGTCTTCCAACTCGCAGGAGCCTCCTTGACGAACATAACCGTTTTCGGATGTCCGCTTCCTGACGCGGCATCATGCAACTATCGCAGCGTCTGGAGTTTATTGGCCGGCTGTGGCCTGACTCTATTGATTTGTGTTTGCATGCCATCCATCCTGCCATCCCACTGCCTCGCTTCAAGTGGTTCGATGTTGTCCTGCACCGGTTTTCACTGATGCGTATTGCCTTCTTCGCTCCCGAGTTCATGATCTTCGTCGCGTTCTCTGAATGTCGCGAAGCTGAGCGGGTCGTGGATCTTGTTCATGGCGAGTTCTTTATTGGCTGGGCTGTCTAGGATAATCACGCATCTTCAGGCCGTGGCCTTCAAGTTAAGTGGACAATAACGTAGTCACTTAGCTCTGATGCAGATGGGTGGCTTCGCTCTGTGCGGCGTGTCAGGCATCAAGGAAATGGAAATTAACATTGATGTATTCCTGTCGCTTGTGGAGAAGGCGGATATTGTAGACCCAATGGTCACAAAGGAGAACATCGAAGATAAAAAGTGCTTCCGATGATCTGGGAAAAACGATCCTCATTGTTCAACTGTCTTGGTTTGCTATCCAAATCATCGTTCGGCTTCTCAATCACCTTACTGTGACCGAGCTAGATACTATCTGCTTCTTACACTCCCGCCGATCATCTGTTGGTGGAAAAAGCCCCGTTTCCCTGGACGTCCTCATTTTTTTAATACGCGGAACTCTGTTATCAAAGGCATTAACCAGGAAATGTCGCAGGGACACAATGACTTAGAAAAGATGGTCGTCGTGGTGGGTACTAATTCACGTTACTCGGGTCGCGATTACAATTACTTGATCCTGCATTGATAGGAAGATTCGATGATCACAACATGCAGAACCTGCGAGGATTTTGTATTACCTGCCGGGGACAAAGGTTTCCGCGCCGCGATCGACGGCCACAGCATGTCCGGGTCGTATTCGAGGAACGGACCGATAGATAATGCAGCAAGCGTCGTACCGCACTCGCGAATCCAAAAATAAAATAAAAACACACAACTAGCTCGCTACTGAAGCGGTTGATCTCCAACTTGGCATTTCATTTCCCATATTCAACTGAGTCGATTTATGCATACAAATACAGCTGGCTGCAAAGCCAATACGTAGTACACAATGCCAAGTAAATACCTGCATGTAAGAGAACTATGGATGAGGAATGTAATTGGTCCACGGAATTATTTGATATGCAGAAGAGGGCAGAGAACGCAGACTAGCGAACATAAGGGCGGCCAATTGATCTCATCCTAAACAAGCCCGATTCGCTCCGACTCGATGGCAAGATCGAGCTGGCCTTCAAACTCTACAGTCGTGACAGTCCTCGCTTGAAAATCGATAGCCACTTGCTGAGCGAGCACCCCAGGCGCACTCTGATACAAGTGAACGCTGGTTGGAATGGTATTCCCGACGGAATAGACCATGTTTGCAAAGCGACTCGTGACGCCGAGAGGAATGTCGGAGGTGTCCACGCCAGCATGTTGGTCCGCGAGTGCGAAGGCGTGATCAGCGAATTCGGATAAAAATTGAAGTGAGCCCCCCGGACCGCCGTAAGCACCGACATCAACGACGAGCTCGTCCAACACCAATTGAGATTGAGACATGGTACTGGGTAAGAAACACCTGGATCGATTCCTTGAACTTGCTAATAACACCGCATCCGCGTATTAGCTAATTGGTCGCATTCGGGTGTACACAGCGAGACATCGCGAGAACAATATATCGTACAAGTGTCACTGGTATCAAGCTAAACGGACGGATCGTCGTCATCCCTTACGACGATTGCTCCCTCATTATCGTACCCCACTCGGAACTGCGTTCCATCTACCCACCGTTTCCATGCCACAGTGAAACCTTTTTCCAAATTCTTGACCCATCGCCGTGTGTCAAACAGAGGCATGGTTTCGCGACAAAGGAAAAGACACCGACGGAGATGTAGGAGCTCCGAGCCTTCCGAAATCCACCTTACATTTTCATTCAGTCCAACCAAAGGTCTTTGGACGTCGGTGTCGCAGTACGCAGACGCAAGTGCGACCGCACGTTCTTCATATTCTTCTCTGCTGTGAACCACCATCTGCTTCCCCAGTCCGGTAGCGTATGCCAGACTGGCTGATACCCGCGAAGCCATTTTATGTCGATGGCTTGGCCACAGACAAGCTATGATCGGAGTGCCCGCCCAAAGCACGCTGAGCAAGGTGTTAGACAGGTATGATTCAGCTCAGAGGAAGGGTACATACTCAGCAGCTATCGTGTGGGCGCTACACTGTTCTCATGACACAGCGGGGGAGATGCCGTGAGAATGACACCATAAGAGAAGGGCGACGACACCCACCTCAGCAGTGTCTAGCACAAGGTCGGCTACACAACATCGAGCGATATGGGTCTCCTTGGGAGCAACGTCCGTGAACCTAATCTGCGAGGCAACTTCGGGCCCTGCCCATGCAATCGCGGTCTGCAAAAGATTGGCATCTCCCGGTGCAGGAAAACGAAGCAACCAAAGTATACTGCGCCGGACTCGCGAAAGAATGCGTAACCACGTCCAGAAAATTACCTGGCGTCGTTCATGAACCAGTTTGTACAGCAAAAGATGCATCACTCACTGGGTCAATCTTGTAGAGCTGAGCGTCATTCGTCAGTTTCAATGAATGACAAGATCAATCATCGTACAGTAATTACCTGGTTGAAGTTGGCAAATATAATGACATCCCTACGCATCGTCAGCAATCTGTGTGCGAAGTGGACCTTGACGAAACAACTCACTTGGGCAAGTCAGGGAATATTGCCGCTCTGAGCTGGTCTCTACGACGTATCTCTTCTAGCCAGCCAGTCGACGTTATACCGGAATTAGAATTGTGTGAGGTATAGGATTGCTTATGGTCCGTGGCGAAATACGTGTGCTACGTACGCGTTAGCGACATGGTAACAAACAATGACGTTCTAGCTTACGGGCATATAAATCGGGCATTCGGTGCTAACATCATTAGATCGGAGACATCCGTTCATTCGTATTAATTACGCACTAGATCCAGTCATCGTCAGAAGACGTTGGGTCACTCCCTTCGTGGATCGAAACCCCAACGTCCGCGGATATCTGCTTCGAAGGCGCGTTCGGGGATTGTTTACGAGCAGCACGGAGTTGAACAAACAGATCTGGGGGGCAGACGATCGGATCGCACACGAGGTAGTCGCACCATCCTATATCCACGTCAGAACGTTGAGGCTCAACGACAGAAGAACGCATACACACCCGCCGCTAATGTGCCCGCAAATCCCATTAAAGACACCTGAACAGGAGATGGCCTCGCAGCGAATATCTCGTTTCGACAACCTTTGGTGTAACCACCAAGATTTACGACTGCAAAGAAGTTATGTACTCAAGTATGTGGATCCATTCAAGCCGCTTACGAATGTGTATCTGGTCTTGCATGATTTTCTCTATTACATTGCCAATTGACCAGGATGAAACATCACTGAAATGAAAATCGCCTTGACGCTCGTAATACTGCCGATAAGAGGATCCATCTGTGGGGCTTGTAGCGTAGAGGAAGACATTAAACCATTTCTTGTCGTGCATAGAGAAGACGGATCTCATGAGATGCGTCAATGGATGGTCACTGTCGAGAGTAAAACGTCATTTCACAAAATTCAAACAGAAAGCACCTACGTAAAATCGCTCGATACATAGCCAACATTGATTCTGCCCTGAAATGGCGGAGGAGGTGCCGGGCACACGGATAGGTTCTTTCCGAGGTGGGTAAACGCTGTGAAGGAAGTATGGAGTGCATTTCTATGTGCAATTAATCGGATGGTCCGAGCCGTCAGCGGGAGGGTAAACTATGAAGGCCCTATTGTATAAGAGTTTGCTCGGACTGAACCAGTGGACTTACAGTGTGAAAGGGCAGGATCAATGGTAACCCGGAGCCTTTGATAGTCAAAATGAGTCCAGAGTTCGGGATTGTCAGATTTTCATAAACGGGTAGGCTTGTGTGCTCGGATTTGTATGCCCGACCGTGGGTCTCGACGTACAACAAATGTTGGACTCGAGTTTGGTACCATTCCATTAGGCGTATCAAAAAGCTAGCTTCTCCACGAGACCGCGCTGGTCGGGTTGGGCTATCTTGAAGGAAATAACCAAAGCGGACCTTCCATGCATTCTCCTCTTGGGTAGAAAGTCGTCCTGCGCGAGCATTCCGGACCAGAGCCATCCAATCGTCAAGTGAGCGTTTACTAAACAAATTTGGGGTTTGATTATGCATATCCTCGAGCTGTTTCTCGCACAGTTCTATTGCTTTTTGCATCCAAGCGGCTAACGGGGCTTCAGTGTCTTTCGTTTGATACGCACAATTTGACTCGCCTCGCGAATTCCAGTAACAAACTGCATTCGTCGCCTGGTATAATCCACAGTATGCATCGGCAAAATCAGGATTCGCGGAGATAGCTCGCTGGTAGTACGGGATCGCCTCAACATATTGGCCCTGTAGGACATTAGAGCCCCGAAACGGTGTCGAAAACGAAGTGCGGAACCAACCATGTCCCTCAAAGTACTGGCCATGTTCACTAGAGCAATGTCAAGTTCAGGGTGGTACGCTAACGCGTGATTGAAAATCCTTCAGTGGGTAACATTGGGTCGAATCAGTGGAATGTTAACAATCCTCAAAAGTTAGGCGGCGCACCCAATCGCTCGGCTCATGTGTCCGGCATCCTTCAAAAGAGACCCAAGATTCGAAAGCAAATGAGGGTGCGATGGATCGATTTGCAAGCCTTTTTCGTAGTACAGCCGTGCAACTTCACGGGGGCTCGTCTGTACACCGTGTACTCCTGTAACCAATTCCCCCGAACCAAGGCCGCACAAAATAACACCAATATCATTCATGGTAGAGGCATTGGGAAAAAGCGACGCTGCGAGATAATGCATGACGAGAGCCAACGCCTCCACCGTACAAAATGGTTTATCGCAGATGGTGAACAATTCGGTCATATGACACGATTGAAATCTGCGGGCGAGACAGAGAAGAACAGATGCCATTGCCATTTTACTCTCCTGACAGTGTTGTTCATCAGAGAGATTGGCGGAAAACTGTGCAGCTTGGATTGCGGGAAGATAACCTTTCTGTGAAGAGAGTATGAAATTTGATAGTTGAGGTATTTGGTCGGGGAACAAGATGATGTTGGGCAAGGTACCGGTTGTCGGATCAATCAGTATCCGTATCAAGTCATTGCCAGTATCATGGACTGCTTGAATGATGTCGAAGTTTGGATCGCCGATGCGAGCGAGGATATTCACGGGACCTGCGTGTCTCGTGGAAGAAGCGATGGATGAGGCGGGGGCGAAGGATAGAGTGATTGCAGTCGCCCAAGTCGCGACAATGGCATCGCGAAAGGATAGCCTAGTAGCCTGGGGAGAATAGCATGACTTTGGCTTCTGAATGGCAACCTCGAACGCGTGCACGTAACACTGCGTTGTGATGGGGATAGTGCTGTCAATTCTTTGCATGAGGTTTCCGATATTCACCAACACGTTGAAGAGGCGACGCGTGCTGCGCGGATTAACTATGTCTGTCAGCCAAGCATCATCAGATAAAAGTTGGCTGCAGGTGTGCTGGCATATGTCAAGGGTTTTCTCCGGAATGGATGGGGAAACCAGTAGGGTATTGAGAATTGTGTCCTGCGACAAAAGTCAACGTGCGCTCTCCCATACAGGGCCAGGCGAACCAAAAGGTCCCAGTCAGGGGAACGACGTATCAACGACTGTAGACCGTTAGTTAGCTCAGTCGAAGACATAGGCAAGGGTATGAGAGCATCGGAAGAGTTAAGAAAGGAGGGTGTCGGCGAACATGAAAAAGGACCGCCGTTCCGTAAACAAGACACTCATTCCTGTGTAAGATTGATTGTGAGTGTTACAACTATGGAAGACGGTGAGAGAATGTGGAGACAGAGGCGCTCGGCATTTCGGCGGGCCTGTGCAGGCGGTCTCCCTTCGTAAAAGGGGACACCCCAGATCACTTGGGCCACCTCAACCGAGCACCGTGGGTGCGTTTGCTCCACAATTCGATGGCACGCCCGCCTTACATTAAAACAATGTGTTTCATCCTCGGGTCAATTAGCCGACATTCATCGAATCCTCCGAGCGAGATGGGTCATCGTCGGGATTGGCCTCCGCTGCCCTCCTCGGATGCTCGCGGAGCTTGTTCTTTAGCGATACCATCATCTCCCTGTACGCATCCTCCCCTCCAGGATACACCTTCTCCCAAGAACCACAAGCAGAATTCGACTCTAATGCAAGATTGAGCAGCTCGATGAGATGTCCGTTGATAGGATCCACGCTCAGCGCCTGTCACCAGTCAGGGTCGTTCCATGACGTCCGGCACCAGGCCTTACCTCATGATACTTAACAATGGCCTGGTCGGTATCCTCAAGATGATGATAGACCATGCCGAGGAAACCGAGTCCCTGAGGGTGTTGTGGTTCTATCTCAAGCACTCGGCAGTAATTGGTTTTGGCCTTTTCGTAATCTCTACATAAACCGTCAAGAGAAAACTGTTTTGACGTGACGTCCAGGACCTACTTCAGTTTTCGGTAGCATGTCCCAAGATTCAGGTATGTGGTAGTCCACGACTTTTGCGACGATTGCGTGATTTGAGCAAGGTCAAGAGATCGCTGGAATAGATCTGCCGCACGCTGAAAACTATACAAGTTCTTCCGATCCATATCTCCAATACTTAAGATTTTCACTTACTCTCCGTGGGTAAATGCCATGACGCCTAGCTCATTCATCAAAAGAGGGTCGCTGTCACATGCAGCGTTCGCAGCATTCAACGCCTCATCGGCAAGTGTATGGTTTGACAGCACAATCTGCTCCATGCCAACGAAGAGGAGAGGTAAATGAGACCTAATCGAAATCAATGACAGGTTCCACACGAGCTAGGATAGACACGAACCCCACGAACATACGTGCGCATGTAGAATATGCCGTCACTGCATGGTCATGCTCACCTTCCAGAGCAAAGGTATGAGCGAAAGCAATCCACGCTGGCCCAAAGCGGGGGTCCATTAATGAGGTTTTACTAAAATCAATCAGTGACGGAGCCCGTTTTGCGCTGCGATTGCCAACCTAAAATACTGTCGCGCTTGGGACCATTTGTTCGAACTGAGATAGTATACCCCAACAGCATACCAGCTTATGGGGTTTTCGGGTTCCTTTTCAACAAGTTCGTGGGCCAAGACGAAAAGCTTGGAGTGCAAATATGATAGATGATACATGCACGCAATATGTAGTGGCATCGTAGCATCATGAAATGCGACAAGATCAAGGATTCTGTCTCAGACGTGAGCAACCCTCGCCGTGGTGATTCTCTACAAGAATCACTTACCTGCTAGTAATTACAAAGCAATCCGCCCAGCGGAGCTGAGTAAACAACGCATCTGCGAAGCTGTACAAAATATCCGGATTATCTGAGAGTTTGAAATCATCTACAAGACGTCGCCGAGTGAGAGCATGCTCTTCAGGATGTCCGTATTTGCGCAGTCGAGATGTATACATCAATTGGATGAAATCTGCGTCCTCTTTAGTCTGTTCCCTGTACGCAAGACCTTGGACGAACTCCCACTCTGAGCAAATGTTAGCACCGACGGAACATTAATGTCAAGTCTCACACTTGCCTTCTTCTGGAGTCATCATCTCTCCACTGATAAGTTGGTTGAATGCATCATAACATTTGACATCCAAGGTCAAAGCCTCCATAAAACACAGCTTGGCCTGATCTCCACGATTGAGCTTGAGCATTAAAATACCTCTCAGGTGACACATTGATGCTTCGACCTAAGTACATGAGTACATGTCCACATGTAAATTACTCATGCTTACCTTTATGCCACCATCTACATTAGGAACTGACGCTCCACTTCTGTCTGTCTGGCGTTAGCACCATGACATGACTATGACGATAGACGAGCACCTGACTGACGAAACGGATTTGCCTCGCCAAGTATTTCAAGGGCATCCGACCAATTACCCTGTCTTACTTGACACTGTGATGCGAGGTAGCGACAAGCAACGCTCATGTCAACAAGCCTAGAGACGTTTTCCTGGAGTGCCTCCGAAAGCTTGATCAAACCTGCCGGACCCATGGGGAGACGAGCAGATAGTTCGAGTTGTCGCTGTGTTTCCTTGCCTTTTTCCTTTGTATCCAGGGAGAAAGGCCGGACCGCAGAAGTGCCTATCATCGACTGATCGACTCCATTGGAATATGGAGGTTCTGCGGTCTGGGTTTTGGTAGGGAATGGACGAGTTAACAATCTCTCGGCACGAGAGTACTGGTGAGTCATGAAATATGTTTGAGCCAGCCAAAATGCATCATTTGGATCGCCTTTAGTGCACTATGAGTATAAGAGACGCAAAATTGAGGATACAACGCACTCGTCCAAGAAAGAATCTTGTCTCCCCAGAACGCGGCAGTCTCATACAAATGCTGCATGAGAGCGTCATGCCGCCATAAACGCATGCGATCAACCATCCCCCATTCGCCATCGTCATCATGATCCTGTTCCCCTTCCAAGTCTTGGAAAATATCCATGGTATCATTTGCGAGAGGATGTCGACTGCCGCTGTCCTTCAATCTGCGGTGCCGTCTAGGAGAGGCGCGTGGAGAGCTGGGTAGCATAGACCTATTTGGGTCGAGGGCAAGGGGACGTGGAATAGAGGAGGTGCTCATATCACCCGCCGCGAAGGAAGATATCATAGGCTGTGGACCGAAAGAAAAGGAAGAGCCAATCGAACTGCGATTTCTCGAGGTCGCCGTTGACGGCAAGCGCGGTGCTGCTGGGATGGCAAAACTGCTCAGCGGGGGCGGAGTGGAAGTCATCGCAGTCACGGTGCAGGAAATCGATGCCTGTCAAAAGGCTTGGTCGACGCGCCAGAACGCACGTGACTAGGAAACCTCACATGACTAGTCATTGGAATAACATACAGCAATCCAAGTCCGTACAAATTATATGCGAAACAGAAGCTAAGAGTGAACATGGCAAGATCGTGAGCGCTCTAAATGTTTCGTGTCAAAGTCAAGAGGAGATTCTCGATGCGCCGTTGTCGATCCTTTCAAACATGATTAGCTTAGACGATCAATACCGCACCATCCATATATCACATACATGCATCTCCTTCATGTCGTCTTGAAGGCGGCGAATTGGTAGATCCCGGTATTGATCCAACAAAGTTTGCATTCGATGAAGGTTAGCCCCACTTTGGTGGTCTATAGCAGTAACCGGCCTCGAATAGGAAAACAGCTTCGAGAGTGGTGTGGTGGTGTCCAGAGGTAAGGTTTTTGCATTGCTAGAAGCCTCCTGCAAAGGCGCTAAACTGCTAATCTTTCGTTTCCGGGGAGAGCGTGGAGTCTGCTGGCTATCCAACAAAGTGTTACATCCACGAGGTGGCGATCGTGATAGAGGACTTGCTGGTGGGACGGCGGCCAGGAGTGGATCTTCCTCGTCCTCATTGTCAGAGTCGTGGAAAAGGTTGAAATCGCGAGATTCTTCAACCTCGAAGATCACATCATACAGGTTGGTCGACTTCGATCCTACCAGGTACTCAACGAGTGGCATGCTCATCAAATGGCGAGGGAAGTTATGAAAAAATGTATGTTTGGAATCTTTCTTGAATTCTTTCATCTTCTGGCTGGAGGCTAGTTGTCGTTCATAAAGCGCAATGATGATAAGAATAGGAAATGACTAATAAAACACTCAGCGGAGAAAATCAGACGCGGGGCGTACGCACTGTGAGTTTGATCAGAAAAACGTTGGCAGAGTGCAGTGCACGCGGTGAAAGGACATAGCTTGCTGGTTTCAGTATCAGAAACGCGAGGATGTTAAATGGAGGCTGATAGCTAAATAGAGCATCCGATTTGGCTCTAAACGGTTAGTTAGTATGTTTCTTTGTAAGAGTCGGTCTTCGCCTACCCTTCAATGGTATTTATGGCATGCTGGAACAGAAACTTCTCAAGAATCAGCTATAATCAAGGGGCAATGTGTCCCTCGTACCTCATGATTGGAATTCTTGCATAATGTAATTGAACAGGACGCGTACAGGAAATAAAAGGACAACTTACTGAATCAATTCGCGCCGCCGTGTTGGAGAGAATAGAGATGAGAACTACGGAACAGCGGGTCAGTTATGACTGGCCTAGCACCAAAAAAGTACACACTTGTCAGTAAAAGAGTATTAGCCAACACCGCAAAACAGGTCATGAGAATGGGACCGAGCACGGGGTGAAAGCTCGAGGCCTGCAGGAAGCTTAGACTGGTATTCCCGAACCAGATCTGTACCATCAGCCAGGCTATGCCCTTGACAGTCCATCGATCCGATGCTTTCTTCTTTCAGTGGGCAGGTATCATGACAACAGGTCCACGACTTACCAAGTGTGTACAAGGTCAAGAGCAAACCCGAAAAGCACGTCGCAGCAATACATATGAAGAACACGAACTCGGAGATCATCGCCCGCAAAGCACTTGAACAGATGAGACGAGATCTACGTCGTGTCGCCTATACTCACAGGACAACGACATTATTGACGATAGCATAAAAGGCCAAACTAAGAGACATATCATGTTGGAATGAGTTCTGGATGATGGAACGACACAAACGCACCGCGGGACAAGAATGCAAGCACCACAAGCCAAAAATTCAAACGCTAGCTTTGAGGTGTCAGCTATTCAAAAGGTGAGATGGCATGTGCACAAGGTTCTGGATGTCAGACCTTCGTCACATATAAGCCCTTTCATGCGAAGCCCGACATACGCCAGGAAGACCAGAACAAATGACGTATCAAACACATTCCATACCTATTATACAAGTGAGCAATGAATCCATGTTCATAATAACTAGCAGACTCACATTGGATGCGTAAACTAGTAGGTAGCGCAGAAGTGAGAAATCCCAGATTTAATCCGAAATTCACACTCACTACGCCAACCATATTCTCGCGACGCCGTGTATTCTTGCAAGGTAAATGCGGTAGCAAATACAAGAAAGACTGATTCCCACGTGGATACACCCTCGATACGCCGCGCTGCTGGGTATTAGCACTGGGTCCAGTCCGAAAAGGTCGACATACTGCGCAAGCAAAGCACGTAAGTCAGCGTAAGCACTGCAATGTTTAAAAAGTGCAAGATGTTCGAGAAACGGGGAACTCTCAACCTAGATCGATTCTGGGTCAGCACGAAACAAAGATATGAACATAGTCCAACCTGTAATGGTCAAGAAACGGGGCTTTTTGAACATCATACACCTCGATAGCACGTTGTTTGTAGTTATCGGCCACCAGGGACCTATTTGAGACAACGGTAAAGACAATACGACCTGTGTGCACATCATCTACGACGCTTTGTACGATAGTGGACGCCAGGAAGGCCTTGGCCTTGGTCCCTATTGCCATCTATGGAAGATCTTAACGAAAGATAAAAAATGAGAATGGATTACCAAATACAGACCTCAATCGCGCTCTGCGAACTCTCAATGGCTTCTTCTGTGCCAAGCACCTCCTTGACTTCTTCCACCACGTCAAGCGGTGCTCCAGCCAACGGATTCCAAAGCGTGGTCAGAACCGCGACCAGCTGGAGCTTGCTAGACGCAAAGTAACTGAGGAGTTTCAGCGCAAGGATCTCACAAAGCGTGGCCCGAGAAGCCAGGACGCTCGAATGGGCCAGCTCTGTTGCAGTCCGCGATAGAAAGTAGGACCGGACAACCATGCAGGCATACACGACTGCCATGTTCTGGAGTCGGGCATACTTCAATACCAATGGCCGTACCACAGCGAAATTGACATCGGCGGCGGTGAGTTGCCTGCAGGCAGGTGTTGTCAAGAATGCATGATGGACGGGTGCAGAAACTCACTCCCAGCTCAATGGGGTGTCTGGGGAGAAAAAGTGAGAGGTCATGGGGCGTGTGTTGAGCGATGGACGAACCTATGGAACTCTGCAGACCAAGTCAGAACAAGAAGAGGTGACGAGGGGCATGACTGACGGTAACGTCTTTTTTCAGATATGGTATGAGTGGAAAGACCTTGAGGGTGGCCAAGAAGTCTTGTGTTGGTGCTGCTGGAAGTTGGTTACCCAGTTGTTCTTCCAAGTCCATGTTCGTTCGAGTCGAGGCAGCAGCTCGGACGCAATGTGGATGCTTGACAACTTTAAATTAAAGCAATGCCATATCAGTTACAAAGCCTGTACAGGGGATCAACCAAATCCATACGCTCTTGTTCTCAGTGAGAAGCCAATACTTAAGCCCAAGTTGGTGTGCTCTTCCTTCCTTCAACTTTCCTTTCTCTCTCGCGAACCATGGGATGCTGTTTTTCTGCACCAGTCGATTTTGATTCCGAAGTCAATCTCTTCCATTTCGAGCTCCATCGAGCTGTTGGCAGGGGCGCTTTTGGAAAGGTAAGCGGTTGTCAAACCATCCTGTGCGACGTGTCACCACCCTTGGTACAGGTCAGGGTGGTGGAACACAAGAAGACGAAACAGGTATATGCACTCAAGTACATCGACAAATCGAGATGCGTCAAACAAAAGGCAGTAGCAAATACAATCCAAGAGCGTCGTCTTCTGGAAGAGGTACGTCGTGCATGTCGTCTTGCTGTCTATCAAATCATTCCATATTTCATCCTAGGTCGACCATCCTTTCATCGTCAATCTGCGATACGCTTTTCAAGACGATGAAAATTGCTTTTTTGTCCTGGACCTGATGCTTGGAGGTGACCTTCGATGTCAGTCATGTCATTAGTTTCAATCTTTCCGTGTGCGTCTGGAACTCAAATGTCTTGCCAAAGTTCACCTCGAACGCAAGGGAGATTTCTCCGAGAACGTTGTACGTTTTTGGATGGCAGAACTCATATCCGCCCTGGTTTACCTCCACAAACGGAGGATCATCCACCGGTATGCTTCGTTCTCGTTTGCACGTCTGCCCTTGTGACGGTACATCTCTTTCAGCGATATAAAGCCTGACAATATTCTCCTCGATGCCCAAGGTCATGCGCACATCACTGACTTCAATGTCGGAATCCATTACTCGGAGCGGCGGTTGCATACCAGCGTCGCCGGTAGCATGGCATACATGGCTCCGGAGGTAATAGGGAGGAAAGGATATACCTGGTGTATAGATTGGTGGAGTCTCGGAATTACTGCATACGAGCTTCTATTCAACTCCCGACCGTTCGATGGACGCACCGCCGAGAAGATGAGAAAATCCATAATGAACGACACCTTAAAGTTCCCCGATGATGTAAGCCAGAAATGTAGTTTGGAAGGCGTCAACTTTATTCAGGCGGTAAGTGCGAGCCGCTTTCTGTGGTACAAACAGTCACGAGAGGTGGACCTGCAGCTCATCGAACGTAATGTCAGCCAACGTCTGGGTTGCAAACCCGGAGGCGCGGGATTCCAAGATATCAAAAATCATCCATGGTTATCGGGGGTAGATTGGAATCATTTAACCTCTAAGTCAGCCCAGTCCCCATTCATACCAGACGTCAGTGCTTCGCTACCAATTGCTATACGTTTACTGACTCTACAGGTATAGTCAAAAAGGGCAAACTTTGACGTTACTCATGAACTCGATGAATTCCTGATGGTGGAAAAACCACTCACTCACTCGAAACGCAAAACTAACCCCAACCTGGACAAGATGAAGCCCGAGTTCAGGCAACTATCAGAAGAGTGAGTATCTCTATTTGGAAAATAACGGATTCATACTCATCTTCCTGAAGGTTTACTG
>JBBPRT010000256.1:0-15440 GCA_038093175.1 Boletus hoseneyae
CCGCACGAGATGTGGCCATTTCCATACTCCCGGCACTTATTTCACTGAACTCATAAAGTTCAAGGGCAATGGCAATTACGAGCCGAGACCATGAATCAGGCCCTCCACTCAGCCCGTGCACTATCAACCACCAACCCTTGTTCGCAGAAGAAGGGCACGACCTGTCCAATTTTCTGTATTTAACATTGCAATTCTTTGCATTAAAATAAAATGCCCTTTTGGTGGCCATATGATATACGCTACGAGTACTCTGACCAGTGGCTCTCGCTTTCCTGGGGGATGATGGTTCGTGTTGATGTCAGCTCGTCCGCTTGGTTGATGCCCTCGGAAGAGCTCTGCTCGGGTGCTACTTATTCTGTGAGTAGTGGTAGCTCTTGTTGCGGAGATCAACGTGCACAAATCTGACCGGTGAAGTTCAAGGAACTCTTGGAATGTTTACTCAGAATCGGGGTGAGATGCGTGTCGAGAGATTCATGATATTGCTAATCCGATTCGTTGCCACAGATGACCAGTGACCAGTGACTCGCCTCGCGAGTATCTCGTATCGACCAAAAGGATTGTTATTGGCTGTCCTAGGTACTGGTTCACTCAGCGTTGTTACCCGAGGACTTTCCAGCGCGGTACAAGTTCTCGCAATGTCTTTACTTGGCTCTCCAATTTCCGGCCATGTTGGGATTGATCAACTGCTTTGGTGTCGGATTGACATATCTCAGGTTTTGCCAGAGGATGGAGGCACGACGTATCCACGGGAGCACGCTCCAGTTCGCGTGTCGAGTACAACCATTCGCAGCATGGTATTCTGTCTGTGGGACCGCGTTGGTGCTTTTCGTGCGTCCCTCTCACCCTACGCCTTTCTTTTGTTTTTGTCTGGGTTTGACTGATAATCTCAATCGTTCGACGCTTGGAAAATTGACCTCAAGGACCATTGGTGCAGAGCCGCTTTTGTGACCGACTACCTGCCGATCATATCTTAACCCATACTCTACATTCTCGCCAGGCCCATCATATGCGTACACCTTGTCAGTCCACACGAGATGAACTTTGTCAGCGACGTGGCAAAATTCGATATGATGACACGCCTCTTCCCCTTCCTCCCCCTTTTGTCTTTTTGCGTTGGTATTGCCATTTTGAGCGTTGTTTGAAAAAGACACGAGAGTCCCCCACTCAAGAATAAACTGGAAACGTTATGGTTGTGGCTTGTACGTACACCCCTTTCCCATAAATCTCTACGCCGCTTCCGCTCACTCGGTCGCCGTTTTCTTCCGCATGTGGTGTGCGCCACGTAACGCGGGTGCATGATATCCGTCAGTTATTCAAGGAAACTTTGCTTCATCCGGTCTCACTTAGTTGTAGATTCCCAAAACCTTCTCTTTCAACCAGTTAGAAGCAGAAGAACTCTTATACACATAATCCGTAAATATATGATGCATAATATACCTTGGTCGCTCACTGAAGTACTGGCCCCCCACTGAGCCGTCCTATTCACAACACTGTCCGTAGTCGCATCCACGCCTGAACCCAAACTCGGACCCACGCGCCAGCCCCAAATGAACCGGGGAGACGAGACCCGCATCCGACGCGCGACAGCCAGCGACCAAACTCATACCCATGCCCAGCAGTGACGGCGGCACCTACTCACAGCACTCTCTACCTCGACTACGGCCAATTAGAATCCATCTCCAAGTCGGACAACGGCGTTAGACTTCCATCCGAGCATATCACGGGTGTCGAACAGCGCGAGGATGTCGATAGCGGCGTCGGACTCGCCGTCCCGGGAACACGTCTATGCAGTTCGTGCGGCACCGAAGGGTGCCTGACATATTGCCGACCTCCTCTCCCTCTCCTGTTTCCTTTTCCCTTGCTGACGTCCAGGTCCACATCGGCGCTGGGCTCCGAATCGCGCACCGCACGGACTTTCCGCGACGCAAGCGGTCCCCCAACGGGCATCTTTGATCCCCTCGACTTATCCCGTTTCTTCTCCCGCCGCATCGGTTTCTGTGCCTTGTTTAAAGACTGCGACGGCGCCTTTGGATGCGAAAGCGTGGAAGAAGAAGGTGCCACAATTAGATGTTCTGTGTGTTCGCGCGTCATGAACGCGCTTCCAACGCGCTCCCCTTCTAATCCGTACACGTGCGCCCAAAATTGTGATTGCGTCGACAACCCCGCCCCATTTGCGTCCTGCTGCGTGGTCATGTCTGGTGACTTGGGGCGGTAGAGTGGTTGGCCGACATCCCGCACGAGCGTTACCTTAGACTTGACTATCGACGCTGCAAGTCCACTGACTCTCATCGAGACAAATTCTTCACCCCGGTTCCTCGAACAGAAAGAACAATTGCACTTGTCCGCGCACACTGGGCACAAGAAACTCGCGCTGTGTTCATCAAATGTGATGTCAGGATAACTAAATGTGCACATAGAGTGCAAAAAAGGAAGTTTTGTGTGAAAATAGCCGGGCATGAATGAGATGAAACCCACCGGTGAAGGATGCATCGATTACAAAACCGCTTTCCACACACACGACCATCAATCATATTGGAACACAACATTTTGGGTCGCACGGATGAGTTTCTGCATTGGTGACAACAGGACATTGTCGGAACGGTCTCAGCTTCCGCGCCTTGAGATGTGGCGACCGATCCCATGCTTTGGCGCCGGACGTTTGACCTTGAGCTTGAGTTTGGATGTAGAGGTTTCGTGGCAGTAACACGCGAAAAGTAGAAAGACTCTGGGCTGACGATGACATAAGAATAAATGTAAAAGAGCAAGACGTACTTGTCACATCAATAAATTAGACAACATTTAATTGAGTTCGGCAGCGTTGTGTGGGAACACTTGGAAGGTGCGTACATAGCCGGGATCTGACCGGGACCCGTGACGAGCGTGACGAGTCACATGCTGTTCGCTGCACCTATAGCTCCCAATGAGGGAGCCTTATTAAGCATGGCGCAAAATGTCGTCGTAATGCCTTGGTTGCATGGAGGGCAATATACCTTATTTGAGTCCTCAAGGCCACTTGCTCTGGATCCACTGATTGGTATCCCTGTGTCTGCATTCACTTTGAGTCTTTTTCGCCTAGCTTCATTCTTCGTATCATATGTGAGAATCAAATGCCGGCTAAGTTCTGAGTTTCAAGCTTACCTGATCGTCCAGCTGAGCATTATCTTCCTATGATATTGGTGAAATTTCAGGCTGGGAATGCAGGTCTATTTCTGAACAAGAGGAATCTTCTGTCGTTTGCATCAATGGTGACAATAGGAGGGATTGTGGACTCAGAGAAGGGATATCAGGTAGGGATGAACTTGAATGGTGGCTTGAGGCAGCGACAGTACTCTGTTGCAAACCAGATAGTTCTGAATGCAAAAGCGGATCTGATTTTGGAATACTACTGATAGCCTGAGGATTAGCATGATATTGAGACCCTTGCTAAGTAAAGGAAATTTTATAGGGCATAATCATCAATAGTGGAATGGGGTGAAGTTTTATTTCGACACAAAATCTATATCATTAGAATCCTCCCTTTGAAAGGATTCCAACCATGCAACTTTCATAGAAATTGGCGGCTCCATTGTTGAGATATGAGGTGAGCAAGATTCTTGATGTCACTTTCCAGAGATGCCAAATATGGAAATTGACTTAGGGTTAGGTGTCAAATGTTACCCGATATAGTAAATCACCTAGGGTTAGGATTACTCAATATAGTATGTGTGGGTCCCATAAGTTACCCAATCAGGCAACTATACACAGCACTAATTGGAAATGCCTTCCGGTGCACCCATTCTGGCGACAAGATACTTTGACACACAACCACCTAGAATTCTCACCCAGTTACTTCTTTCACTTTTACACCTCTTGTTGCACAACAACTTCTTTTATATCTTGCTTTCTTTTGCTTTTTGCTTTCTTCAACATGAGTTCTAATTCAACATCTCATCAAGGGTCTCTCAAAGTCAAGGCCTTTTTGGCTAAGAAACCCCGACTGCCAACACAGGCCATTGTAAATACACAATCATTGTAATCACATAGTCCTGACACTAACACTCAAAATCATTAATTGCAGGATAAACAGACAGAACAGACCACAATAGATATAAAAAGCAAATCTTCAGCTTTAAGAGACTTTTTGGCTAGGAAACCTCGTCTTCCACAACTTCCAGACAAACAGTCAATGAATATTCCAAGGCCTGTGAGTTGTTTCTAATGATTAACTGGTTTGCAGATCACAAGAAAAAAAAACATATATGCTTTTTACAGAGAGAGTTGGAAAATAATGGCCCCCCCCCGATTGAGGTAGCTTTTCCATTGAATATTATTTAAAGGTTTTGACATTAACCTATTGTAGAAGCCTGATTTTTCCCATAGTGATGATAGAGCAGTATCAGAGCCACAAGAACTGCTGGAACCACTGGAACCCCAATTGCAACCGGAACACCCGGAACCACAGGAACCCGAACAACCACCATCGGAACTACCAGATCCGGAACAACAATCCGACCCCGGAGCCCCTCTATTTTCACCTGCATCATCAGAGATAGAGTTGCCTCCCTCTAAATCTATGAACAACTCTTTGGAATGGCTGATAAATTCCTTTCAAGTGTTCAATTTGGGGAATCAGCGGCATTCAAGAGAGAGCTTAGGCCTTGAGACCCAAATGGATCTGGTAACATGTTCAATTGAAACTAATTTATAGTCATGTTTCTAATGGCATTCAAGTGGAAACCTCAGGAATCTCATGAACCACAATCACTATTGAAATCACCAGAAGTGCCGGAAGTGCCGGAACCACCGGAACCATTTGAATCACCGGAACCATTGCAACAAACGGAACCACCAATCTCCAGGCCAAATCTAACTCCTAAATCCAAGGTTCCATCTTTGGAATCAATTATACATTCCCTTCATAGTTTCACTATTTTTGACCCTGTTGAAGAGAGGGAAGAGGAGGAGGAAGAGGAAGAGGAGGAAGAGGAAGAGGAAGAGGAGGAGGAGGAGGAAGAGGAAGAGGAAGAGGAGGAGGAGGAGGAGGAGGAGGAGGAGGAGGAGGAGGAGGAGGAGATGAAATTTAACAAGGAAGAGGAAGAGGAAAGTGAAGAGGAACCACTTTCTATAACAGGTGAGTTCCTTATTTTTTCATGCATTTACAATAATACTTTCAAGCCATCATAGATGACATACAACCAGGACAACTTTCAAATTATGGTGAACTATATTTTTCCTCCAATTGTATCATTGCTCAATAACATCTAATAGATGACATGGATGCCCAGAGTCAATCCTCATGTATGCATCTTTTTCCTATTCATGTTCATCATTGATTTTTTGCATTTCCCTAGACTTAGAAGAGCAAAGGGGACCAGCATCCACAAGAACTGAGCCAGAATCTATCAGTGCATATTTAGCACTAAGGCATCAGAGAGGGAATTGTCAGCCATCATATTCTCCAATTATGTCAAGTCAGGAAATGTCCTCAAATAACTCATCTGTATCTCAAGGTTAGCTTTCCATGCCAATTATAACTTTGTGGTTTTGATGAGTCAACAGAGCCCATCCAGTCCAAGGATCTACCCCAGACTTTGAGAAGACAGGAAGTGACTGCAGTGTCATTCCTGTCTGCTTCTACCACCAGTAAGCTTTCTTTCCAAGTGGATCACAGATCTTTATAGCTCGGTATGCAGCAGGATCCACAGAACCATCGGAGTCCTCTTCAGAAACACCATACATTCCTGTTCCACTTCTACGTCAGTGCACGACAGCCATATCCTTCCTTTCTGATGACCATGCTAGTATGTGCATTCACCTTCTCTCTCTTCTCTTTGAATTTTATGCTGATAGCATTTTCAAGGATGTTTCCGGTCTGAATCTTCATCAGAAACCTCTTCCTTGAAATATCATCAACAAAGAAGTCCCTTTTCACCACAGTTCATTGCACTCAAACGAGAAAACATAACAGCAGTGTCATTTCTCTCTGACACTTTCAACGGTGGTATGCATTCACTTCACTTTTCCAAACAAAGACCTCAGCGAACCTCAAACTTTTATTTCAGTTGATGAGCTTAACAACAAGGTAAATGTACCATCTGATGGAGATGATGGACATTGTGAGGTCGAATCTTCAAACTCGTCATCTGATGACCAGGACTCTACTGCTGATGCAACCCAGAGTGAAGATGAACTTGAAAGCCACACTGATGCTTACCAGCCATCAGACTGTGCAAATTGCAAACAGTCAATGCCTTCTTCTGTGAACCAAAGACATCTGGTTGATGATGAACCCTCGGAACCCTCGGAACCCTCGGAACAAACGGAACAAACGGAACAAACGGAACTAATTGATCTCATAAACTGCAGAGCTCAATACAGTAAGATATCCTCATATTCCCAGTGATACATATTGTTACCTTTTTTCTATCATAGAGCGCATGATCTCGAACCCTTCCATATGGGCTGTGGCTGTCCAAGAAATTGACAGTCTTCAGCCAAAGAACTATGTGGCAGGAAGCATAATCAACCTCTTCCTTTTGACTGAATGGTATAGAATCTTGAACAACACCTATTGTCACTTTGTGGATCTCTTCATGACAGCATCTTTCATCCATCCTGAACCAGAAGAGATAGTCCAATTCCGGTCTTATTCTGGCCTCTTCTCCGCTGGCAATCCACAAACCCCACCTCCTCTAAAACCTGTGGTGTTCATCATTTGCAGACATCAGCACTATTTCACAGTATGCTTTGACTATAAGTCGAATCATGTGTGGGTGTTTGGTCGGAACCCGAATCCTGCCAGTGCCGGTCTACATATTAATGTTAGATGGGATAATTGGAATGGTCTGATGTATTGGAGGAGGGTTGCTGCCCTGTTTGGATGGCCAGTCTCTGATGTTGACCCTATGGTGAATGTTTATGACTTTAAACAGGTATTTATTTTGTTCGATCTCATTTTTCTTGCTTCATTAATTCGGTAACAGAACGGATTGGATTGTGGACCAATCGCAGTCTCGATCACTCTATATGTTCTGCACAATGGCCCTGATGCCTACCTGGAATCGATCCCTGGAAATCAGTCTCCATATGTGGAATGCCCCCATCTTACCAGAAAGGTACTTTTGGAGAGCTTGTCGAAAAATCTCTTCAACTGTTACCGCTGGTGGCAGGCATTTAAGGATACAGAGTCATGGTTAGAAGAACCGTCTGATATAGTCCTGGACATCATCCATAATGGTGGATTAGAAAACTCAACTCAGGTGATATCACTTCAAGTGATGCTGGATAGATCTAGAGACAGGTGCCTTGGATGCAAACCACGACCAAAGGAGGTAGCATGCCTGGGTGATTCGAGCGATTCCGGTGCTTCCGATACTTCCGGTGCTTCCGATGCTTCCGGTGCTTCCGGTGCTTCCGGTGCTTCCGATGCTTCCATCAATTCCGATCATCTGGAGGATCCTACCATGTCACGACTTCCATCACACTTGAAACGCCTTAAAATAATGCGCAATGCTCGTAACCGTGTGCTCGGTGAACCTAGAGTTCCTAGGACAAATTCTCAGGCAATATCTCTTCCGGCCCAACGTTACCTCCCACTTCCTATGGATGATTCCTTTGACGACTACTTAGATGGTCCCACATTGGAGGATTTGCAGTATGCAATACAAGAGAACGCCCAGGGTGAAATTCGCTCAAACTGGGACTACTTCAGGGATTATGGCTTCCGACTCCTTCCCGATTTTGCAGTCGCGTTTAATGAACAAGATCCGATCAATGTCAGAGATCACCTTCTTCCTGTAGGCGAACCCCAATTTCAGGACCCATCTCCCTGGGACGAGACTGTCGTTCATCACCTGTCCACTGATCGCATGGGCAAATCTCGTCAGGTTCTGGTGGATGATGTCGATGTCATGGGAATGGCAGACATGTTGAAGCTGGCTGGTAACAAGAATTCATCTAATAGCACCGAGATCTTCGTCTGCGGAAAAAATCCGGTTCAGGGAAATTACGTCTGTTTCCGACCGGAACGAGACGGAGTTCCGATGACCACTAACGAGATCCGAACAACTCTGGACATAGACAGCATTATCTGGGTCACCCATCATCTCCGTGTACGTGGCTCTCTTAAAGTGAACGTCATGCCATACTTTGGAAACAAACCTCCGATTCCTAAAAATAATCATTGCGAGGTGGAGATCCTCTGGCCCCAGTCAGCTAGAGACCAAGGTGATGGAGGACGCTCGGAGTGGTTTACAAAATCGGTCCCTATTAGCAATATCCCCCACATCCATTTTGCACAGGCAGGGAATGGTTCCGGAAGCATCAATTTCTATGTTGCATTTCCTCGCATGATGCACAAGAACCCCAAGACCGGTCGTTCCGCAACCCTCATTCCATCTCCGGTGCAAATTTTCTGGCTCACTCAGGTCTTGTTGCCTGCCATAAGAGCCACCTCGCCTCAGGAAATACGTGAATATTCCGACTTCACCTACGAAGAGTGGAAGTGGAAGGCTACAGTGAACAACCAACTCAAGACTTCCAGGACCCTCACCCTCGATCCCACCACCATTGAAAGTTTGGTCCAGCATATGCGACATCTCATTGCTCAAAGTCATGACGGTCATCTTGACGCCTTTGGTTCCTTCTTTTTCATCGCTGATGCCAGAGGCATCAAGCTTAACACCGTGACGGTCAGAGGTCGATGCCTGGATCCTTTGGTCACCCTCTATCAGGAGATTCCTACCTTGGACTGGGAATACGTTATGCAGCGCAAGAATGGCCAGTTCCTTCTAGACTTAGGCATCTCTTATCATCCGGATCCGGTGGACCAGCAGCCCCTCATTGGCCTGTGGAAGCTCAATTCTATCCATGCCTCGTATTCCAAGGCTGGAATGAACAAGCCCAAGGAGTTCAAGACCTGTACCATGCCTAGACATGGCGGACTGCAGGCGACCATGGAAAGTGTTCGCAGAAAAGCTGTTCAGCTAACCTTTCGGTCCACATACAATCTCATCTTTGAAGCCTTCCGTAGGCCAGGTCAAGAAGAGAAGTTCTGTGCAGACCCAGAAGCTTACGCAAACACTGCAGTATTCCAACAGACTTGTCATGACTTTGTTGCCATCTATCATGGTGCTAAGACCAAAAGCTTTGGAGTTCGGGAGGAGGTTCGAGGGAGCGGTTTTGCCATAGTAGAGGCTTTGCGATCAGCTTGGCGCATGGTCAGTTTCTAATATTTAATTGGTCCTCTCCGTGAAGCTTGACTTCTGCATTCAAGGCTGCAGAATATCTAGACTCAGACCCGATCCTATGGATTCCTTCCCAGGTTTACTGTGATTTCATGATCAGGAGACTCGAAGAACTTCGATTTATTCAGGTCCGTTTCTTCAAGGATCCACCACAAAACTATGGTATCATGACCAGCATCATCGTCCATCTACTTCGGAACATGTCCTTTGCTGTTCCGGCGAAGCATGCTCATCTTATCAATGCCCTAAGAGACTTGTCATACGAGGGCGTCATACAGCGCTTCGGAATGTTCTTCTTGCAAGACCTGAATCCAGTTACTGGAGAGCTTCCGGTTATCGCACAGACTGACGATGCAGATGTAGCTCTCAAGTTGACGTTACGCGTAAAAAAGGTTGGCAAGTCAAGGAATCCCTCGGGACCTCGTTCGGAACAGCCCAACACTGAGGGCACCATAGAATATCCATTGGGCGAACGGCCCACCTGGAACGAGCTCCTTAACTGTCTTGACAAAGATCCTACGCGCATAATGCACTCTCCGAGGTGGATTAGCCTTCAGAAGTGGGATGAGTATGCTTCCGATCTCTTCGTCTCATTCACCAACGATATGTGGCTTGCACTGGACCCTTCCCGACTCCGGAACCATCTCAGCACCGCAACCACACTCCAGGAGGCCATGGAGTCATGGTCAGTTGCTCATGTAGTCGACAACCTCTTGAGCGTCAGATTCTTGCCCAACTCCCATGGCCTGAATAAAAATACGAAGCAATGTTGGGACTTTTCAGATCTGCTCAACGTCTTCTTTCCTCAAGTCGATGAACTACCACCGAAAGCGGTCTGGACATGTTTTTCACAAAGGCACGGTTACCTCCGCATGTATTCTGAATATCAAGCCACACTTTCTGCCAAACACTTTCAGAATCTGAAAGCCAACCTCGCAGAGCTGCTTGGTCAGGCACAATGTCTGCCCAACAGCACCCAGGCTGGCGGTTCAAGGCATGGAAGACTCTGGACTGGTTCTCATGGAACCATAGACATGCGCACAAATTCCACATGCTATAGGCTGAAGGGAATACGTAGTGAAAAGTCTAAAGCACGCAGGGTCACACGAATAAACCTTCCCTCTCATCAAGTCATTACACGTCTTGATGAAGCTCAAGGTATCTCCACCAAGGCATCAAAAAATCGACAGAGGAAAGAGAAGAGATCAGCTATGTCAAGGAACAAGAGGATTCCGCCCCATGCGAGGGATGGAGTTCGTGACAGGGTTTAGAGCTTTAGGATGAGAGCGTCTGTTTCTGTATAGAAATCCAGTTTAGTAGTTAGCACACAAGCAGATATTTCTCAAGTAAATGTCCATTCCATTATACTGCTCATGTAAAACTACTTCGGAAGAGTCGCGGGACTTTTTTCTGTGGTTGGAACCTTCTTCTGTCCCCAAGTGTTGGGTTCCCGGGGTTCCGAATTTCCGAGTTCGGAACCACCATTCCGGAAGCAGTTCCGGCCATCTGGAACACGGAAGCTTCGGAAGCACGGCAAGTACTTTGGGTATGGGTCTCGCAAGTTGTAAACTTCACTTCTTATAACTATAACACATATGACTCCACTTTAAAATCATACCTCGGGCCAATTTCAATTTCTACATATGGTTGAAATTTTGGACTGAATTAGCAGTGCAATCAAAGTTTGCTATGTGGATCTCATAATTGTGGCGAGTTTCGGCGGGTTTCGGATGTGAGAATCGGACAACTCCGTAACTCTGCTCGCCTTCCACTTGATCGAACTGATCGAACTGATCGTACTTTTGAACATGTCTGCGCTCACTACATTCGACAGTTTTTGTTTCTCCGATTGGTACTTAGCCATAATGAAGCGTACCCTCTTTCCATGTGAAACTGAAGAGGAGATCCAGAAGTGGGAGGAACATGTTTCACATCTGTTTAATATTGACAGAGAAGCGGTAAGAAACAGAACGTGTATGAAATCTGAAATCTGAATGCAGTGGGATTTATCTGAGATACAGGTCACCTTGGGACTATCGTTTCTGGAAGATCATGGCGTGGTATGGCAGGATCTAGGTGTAGACGAGCGGGCTCTGCTTGTATGCCAGAAAATCAGGATGGAGATGTTGAATCTCCTACCAGAGGCAGGTGGCAGCCTTGATCGGACATATAGCTTGCGGTCACAGATGAAACATGCAGTATGTGCCTTGTCACTCCAGATTGTGGTCAAAGTTGATAACGAGGGTGCTTGATTAAAGCACATAACAAGGGAGAGTCCATTTGTGATGGGCTCTAGTGAGCATATTTCTGATGGTGAATCAGAGGGGGAAGAATGTGACGAGGGGAGCAGTCTCAGTTCACGCAACGGACGCGAATGGTTTGCGAGGATGTCAAATAATCTGGAAGGGCTGGTTTTTGGATGGATGAAGGGGTTGGAGACGTTCTTCCTGCAGACTCAGAGTGAGGTGGGTCATTACTTCTAGGTGGTGCGACATCTGAAACTCATTTTACAAAAACAAAACATTCTTTTGATTCCTACAGGAAACGGAAAGAACTGCCATCCAAGTCCTCCGTGAGTTGAGAGAAGTAGGAAAGAGGAAGAAAGATGTCAAGATATTACAACCATTTATTCGTGTGAGTGAGAGGATCATTTCATTCCCTATCCTTCCGTTCGGTTTCATTTTTCCTAGTGTTTCATGAGTTCTTATGTGGTACAATGCTGTTCAGAAATCAGGGCTCGCAAGGATAATTCTCAGGATCGCAAAACAGACGATGGAACTGGACGACAACTCTGACTTTCTGCAAACTAGCTGTAGAAAGTATCAGTGGAGGGAATCTCTATTGTTTTGTCTGGCCAAATTGACTGAGGGTTTTGTTATAAAGGAGACTGGGCTCATCTTGGAGGAAATGAACGATCAGAGAAGCCAGCCCACAGGGAGGCCCTGGGTGAATGCTCGGAAGCTGCTGCAACTCATTTCTGACCGGAACATGATTCCGATGACTATCAAGCCACATTCCATCTTTTTCCTGTGTTCCGAGGAAAACTTTGTCGCCGCATGTATGGACTGGCTTCTATTCTCTATAAACAATACAAAGGAGATGAAGGTGGGCACATAATTCCCATTTCAAATTCCCTCTTTCAATCCAATCTGACTTGGCCAAGTTTGAACCGGGAGACCTCAAAAGAATGTATACCGCCATATGCAGACTGGATGAAGATCTATGGTCCAGTTGGAATCTCTCCTCCGTTGTGAAGGATATCCTTATCTTAAGCAAAAGGCTACGATACAACCGCAAGGAATGGAAGGCACAAGCGCATCGGAACCGGAACCGGAACCGGAACCCCACTGACCATCAATGTCGTATCTGTAACAGCCTGGACGACTCGAATAAATGCATCCAGTACATCCCTGTCCAGGAGAGCAGATTAAATTATCGGCTTAGAAACCATATGATAGTCCCTGAAGAGCATGATGTGATAAGCCCAGTAGTATGTCCATCACTTCATGTCATCTCTGCAACTCAACCGCCCTTTGGATCTGATCGATCTCTGACCAGGTTTCCAAAAATCCTTTGGAGCACACTGCTAAACAATGTATTCCATTGACAAAAATAAACCTGGAGCATCTCAAGTTTGATCAGAAAATCTATGATCGCTGTGGTCAGTTCGTGATCAACTTGGTCGATTCCAGCACTGGAGAAGAGGTCAGTACCCAGTCTTTCGTTGAACACTCCAGGGAAATTCTCGTTTCATTCTTACATGAATACAGGTATCTGGCATAGTTTTCAATTTACTCAAGGATGAGGAAATTTGTCGACTGTCAGAGAATCAAGCCAAGATCAAGAAGTTGATGACCAAGTTAAAGCGTCGTCAAGCCTTCTCTGACTGGGATTATGGTGAGATGCGCCCTCTCGGATCCCGCCAGCCTTCTGGAGGACGGCCTGGGGATGGATATTCACCTTATCCTTCGACAATAATCCTAACCACAGAGGATGTTCACACCCTTTTCGGTTATGCATCTGTCAGTCTCTTTCTATTTACCAATGATTTCTGCATGGGCCAGGTTATTCTGACCCCTGTCTTTCAGGACATTGAGTGTATACTTTCAAAGCTTGAACCCTACGCTTCATCGGTAGTTCATGAAATGAGGGACCTTGGCCGACAGGCGAATGTGCTTGGTCACTATGGAGTCACAGCTTACCATTGCTGGAACTACATAGCACCACAGCACACTGACAAAGATGGAACTTGGACAGTATCCTATCAAATGTTGAAAAAGGAATGTATGCAGGACGAGTTCAACTTTGTCTTTTCCCACTGGGGAAAGCTGTTGGAAACCAAGGAAAATTGTGCCTGGCAAGTGGACCTCTTCTCATCCGACCCCTTTCCTTCTATTTTCTATTTAATCTCTAATTATCTGTCCCAGGTGGTTCAAAGGTGAACACTTGCATGGAACAGTGGCCCCACGAGCATCTACATTGTCTCAGGGTAAACATATCTCCCAAGGCATCGGAATTACCATTCCACTCCGGACAGTGGAAACCGCAAGGAAGTATCTACAGGCACGATGGAGCTGGAAGCCACTTTGTGACCACTGGGATGTACACCTGTAATATGCATTAAATGGCGGTGGACCACTACAGGGGTCTGTTTTATTCGCTCAAATCTTAACTACAGAAAAAAAAACCAATTAAATTTACAAGTAAACGAGTCTTAGTCCTTCTGAGTCCTCGAATGCTTGGGAATCTTGACAGATTATATAGAGAGGGCAGTAATTACACGGTAATACAGTACATTAGCTAGGAATTAAAAAAAAAAAAAAGTAGGTAAAATGATACTGACCTGAGCCACTGCCTAAGGTGGGTGAGGTGCTTGTGAGCGGAACAAGAATGTATATGATGGGAAGAGGTATACTCGTATAATTCATGACCTAAAGAATGCAATTGAGTGTTGTAAAAAGTCTCATAAGAGTAAAGATTGAAAGGTAAAGTGGCGAGGTTGTTACCAAAGTGCTTCCGGTTGTTCCGAGTACGGAAGGATTCGGAACCACCGGAAGGCCCGGAACAGAGCAGAAGAAATTATACATGTACTTGTGGAATAATGGTTCCGGTGCGGAAGCACTGGAAGCACTGGAAATAGTGGAATCAGTTCGTGGTTGAATACTGTCAGGTAACCAATTATGTTTCGGGAAGTAGACTAAGTTGGGAGACATCCTGTGCTCCGAACCCTCCGAGTCAAGCACGGGTCACCATTTCCTTACCTTTCCACAGAGGTCTTAATAGCGGTTCTACCAGAGTCTGAAGCCCAACATCCCCCACATATTGTTTGTATTTATTTATTTTCTGTATTGTTCTTCATGTTTAAATATGCACATGAATTTCTCCAATTCTACTCGAGCTACATAACATACATGTACTGATATGAGACGCAAACATTTTCAACATTTTCCCTCAAACATCTTCCACCCGCCACTTTAATCGTTTCACCTGCAGCTCCAGATTGACAACTCTTGTTATGAGAAGTCGGTTCTCCTCATTTTCCACAACCAGCTGCTTCTCCAAGTACACGATGCACTCACTCAACTCGATGAGCAGCTCCTTCATCTCACCCACGTCTTCCGGCGAAGGGGACTTGAAGGACTCGGCTGCTGCTGTTCCACATACAAGGCGAAGTGAAAAAACACCTAGGTCTTTCATCAGCTGAGAGAAAAGAAACAGGTCTAACTCACCTGGGGTGTTGCAATGTGTTTCAGATGACACACATGCATGAAATGCACATTTATCATTCTGGCTGCCTGAGGCCCCACTGTTGATAGGACACACACATTCAGAGCCATGATTCTTATATGAATCACAGATCTACAAGGAATATTGCGCCTGAGGCTGAAAAGTGCTGATGAAAGCCTTATGGCTCACCTTCGGACCTTTCATATCTTCTGGTCGTCCATCCGCTTTGGCTCGTCCCTTTCCCTTTCCCTTCAGGCTCAAGTCGGTGGAAGGGCCGGCCTGGACTTCGTCATCTTGGTCGCTCTCGACAAACTCGTTCGATTTGAATTTTGTCCTGGTCCTTTTGTTTCGCGGTTCCTTGTCCTCGATATCTGTGGCACGTTTCTTTCCCTTTCCCTTTGGACCTGGAAGTGTTGCGGCAGGTGGGTTGTGGGTGGTTCCGGTGGTCTCCGTGTTCCCGGTGTTCCCGGTGGTTCCGGCGGTTCCGGT